>JAVQJG010185969.1:0-22324 GCA_036024015.1 Craterocephalus amniculus | reverse complement strand
CCCCGCAGAGCACTGGGAAGCACATGGTAGTGTACTGTCGGGGGGTGAGCTCAGCACTTTCCTTCCCCACAATCACCCCACCCCCTTCCCCCATCACAACGCAACACCCACCCGGCCTTCCCTGCTAACAGGACGAGCCCACAGCGGAAACCGGAGGTCACCTAATCCCTCAGTGACTCCCCGACCCGTCGGCTCAGGGCTTTTCATTGTCGCTCAGCGCTGAGCGGCCTCACTCAACCGCTTTTTCTTTTTGTTTATTGGTGCATTTGGTCCCGTTTTGGCCACTTCCCCTAGCCAGGAAGCAGACGCCAGTCAGTGTATAACCTGCTGGCTTGCAGAGGAGTTGTAAAACGGTGTTGCATTTCCCACCTGCTTGTCTAGAACCGACGAGCAACACGGCAGAAGTCTGGAGGAGGACCATGAATCTGCTCGGACCGAGACCTCCGGCAGCTGTGTGATCACATCAGCCAGGAGGGTTTCTTCAAAGTTTCTGCATAACTCTGCGGACTGGACGTGTCCCTCCTTGACTCCTCTTTTCACTCCCTGCATCCCTCCTCCTGTTGGCGAGCGAGAGGGAGTGAGAGGAGAAAGGGGATCAGGGAATTTATTGTGTTTGTTAACAACCTCAGATGAAAGCCTGAGTGCAATTGTAAAACAGATGTAATGCCCTTACAGCTGCTCCATTGGTCAGCTAATCCTTTTGACTAATGCCCCAACCCCCTCCCACCCCCACATGCACACACTTCCATCAGCTCCTACACCTTTATGGCCCCCTGCGCCCCCTCCCTCCCACTACCTCAGTGACCCCTGGCTCATGTTACCAGGTCCACCTCCCCCATCAGAGACCCCCACTGTTCCCACAATCCAGGTTCCTCAGAAATACTAATGGCATGTTGTCACCCTGCATATACACAAATAGCAATGATATATTGCAATTACAGCCGGGTCGGACTCTGGGACGAAGACAGGAAGCCTAATTTAAGCAGGTTACAGATAAAAAAAGAGGCTCGCTTACCCCAGAAACAACCGGGGAGCTGCTCCGATATAGATCTCGACATTGTGTTTATTTCTTGGTTGGTTTTATTTTTCCAAGATCTCCTGACTTTAACCTTTTCTCCCTCTTCGTCCTCGTCACTGCGAGCATGTGTTTGTTTTACTTGGCCAATGACTCAGTGTAAAGCCACGCACAGTTTAACTCACAACTACCCCGAGGCAGACATGACCTTTCTGCCTCTTAAAAGCCCAGCGCCGGACCCGATTGTCGGGGCGCGGGGGGGGGCTGCCACTTACTCCCTGCGTCCTGAAGGCGATTTCTGTTGTCGAGCCACCATGTTACTCATTCATCCGTCTATCGGAGCGGCCATTCATCACTGTCGCCATCTCATCCATCTTAACCTCTGCCGACAAACCGGGGAGCCCTTGGAGGCTCCGATTCCAGAGCCAGTCGGGCTCCCTGAATGTACCAGGCCCCTGCACTTATTCTCAATAAACAAACACGGAGGCGCTCCGGCCGCACAGGGCCTCTCGCATGACAAACAGTTCCTTGCTTTGTAGCGAGTGGGAGGGAAAGAAAACGCTCCGTCTGACTTTGTCAAACGTTTCAACTAACGAGAAGTTGAGCGACTTTTGTTCATGAGATCATTCATCTCAGGCACCCCCTTATGGGCTTAGCGCCCGGCGTTCATGTTGGGTCAACACATTTTCTCTTCCTTCTCGGTTATTATTCTGTCTCAGGACTCTCAGCCTCAGCACTCGTTCCTCTGGTCATCATACTCTCCGCCGCTTCAGCAGCTTTGATTGGCTGCTTGAGGAAGGAAATGCTGCGTCAGCCGCTCACTTCCTGCTTCCTGTTGTGTCCAGCAACAATCCACAGCCCCCCCTCTCCACCTTCTCTGTGGAAAGGAAGTTTGCTTTTACTTCTTTTGTCGAGGAATCCTCCGGTTCAATGCTTCGGCCGAGAGTCATCTCGTTCCAGTTACTGTCGCTGTGACTCATATTCACACGCAAACACGCTCACCTTTATGAGAGAGATCCTGGCTGGGAGTGAAGCTGCACTGAGGGCGCTCGGATCCAGGCCTCCTGCTGGGTGGTGTGCGCAGGAATGCGTCTTGATTATAGAGGCGACACACAGTGTAAGGCCATCATCTCCACAGGCCTGACCACGGCGCGTTGCAGCACCAAAAACTGGCTAGTCCTCCTCTATTCACTTGCCATGTGGCATTTCAGCTATTCCCATCTGTAATGCTTGTGTGTGTGTGTGTGTGTGTTTTCTCTTTCAGCACTTGAATGGCATGGCATTCTCCCTGCCTGCTGGTCAGTGGTGAATAGCAATGTTAATGGGGTAGCTGGGAGCCCTTTTAGCCATGACTGGGAGGAGAGAAAGCAGGGGAGGGAGGAATTAGGAGATTACGAGGAGGAGAGGTAGGGAAATAAATCGGGGTTTGGACTAGCAGCTGTTCCCCCTTCTCAATACAAGACCCCCTCCCCAGCTTGCCTCCTTTCTTTCTTCAACCATCAGCAGAATACAGTATTCCTCTCCTTTTCTTTAACCTTCTGCTCCTTCATCCCACCTCTCTTCTGCCTCAATCGTCCTCTGGCTCATTTGCGTTAATGAGTAGCAGCAACTGAAACAGCTGGCCGAGACAGAGAGAAGTGACGTTCAGAGGGAGGACTGAGCGCTGCCTAACCCTATTGGATGAACACATAAACTTTTCTCTGTTGTGTTTTTTTCTTTCTCTCTCCATAATTGTTGTCATGCTCTTTGGATAACGCGCACCGTCTCACAAAAGCTTTGCCCTTGGTCAGGGAACAGCATTGAGGAAAGATGCCTAGGAAAGCTGAAGCGAGGCTCATGGTCAGTCGAGTAAATCCCCTGGAAATGAGAGCCACAGCCATGTGCTTTCTGTCTTGTGTGTGGCGGCTCGCGGCTTCGAAATGAGCTTCATTCATGTGAGCCGCACCAAGACTTTGTCTCTGCGTGAATCTGATATTATCTCCGTCCTTGGCTCTGCTTTCCAGCTTGCCTCTGTTGGAATCCAGCCGGCGAAGCGCGTTTGCCTTCGTCTGTTTCATTGCTGCTCCCAGTCAGCGGCATCATTTCAGTCTCTGGCTACAAACGCCTCATTTTATTTGTGTGTGTCCTGTTTCTACAGTGACTAATTACTCTTCCCCACAATTCTTCTTCTTTTTTCCAGCGTTTGCTTCTTTTCTTAGGTGATCCTTTGTGCATTTCTGTCCTTTGGCCGAGATATTGCTTCTCATTTGCATAGTCGACATCTTCTAACATCTGTCACGAGCTATTTAAACCCTCCAGGCGACTGACTGGAAAGGAAGGAAGGAAATGTGTGTGTATAATGTTTATGTGTGGAGCTGAATTGACGTGAACAGGTGACAGCCAGTGGACATAATCCCTCACTTGGTGCCAGAGTACTCCAAGTGTGTGCTGGGCATGTACTGTATGTATGTGTGCTCTGTGCATATGTGCCTGTCGACAATGCATACACAAGCGTGTGTCCTTGTGGATGAATTTGCGGTGGCGTGAGGGCATGAGCTGCAGCCGTTGGAATGCTCTCGCCGAGCCATCTCGTTTTCACTCTCCTTTATGGCGCCCTCTTTGCAAAATTTCACACCATATTAAGTTCGTATTTCACCGTTGCTATGCACAGATGGACCTTGTACCTGCATTTCTTTATTCAGAGTTAGAAGTGTGAAATTAGGTGTCATCTTATCTTGGTGCTACAGTTTCAAAGGTCTCCATGCGGGTACAAAAAAAAAAAAAAAAGCGATGCCGTCCTGGCGCTTTGCTGAATTTTGTTGCGTCTATGTCTTTTTTCTGCTGCAGCTCTGGAAGCTGGCTTGCTTTTTGAGGAATGCGGGAATACTGGTTGTGTTTGTTGAGACAGAGACGGTGAGAAAGCAGAAGCAGCACAGGGGGGGTTGGCGGTTTAATAAAGTAAAGAGTAGGAGTGCCTGCAAGTTTTTGTTTCAGGGCTGGGCTCATGTGAGCAGCCTTGTATTTGGAGTGGACAGAGTTTTAATGAGTAGAGTCAACACTCTGCAGTCTTGCCCATGTTTTTCCTCCCATATCTCCATCACTTGTCCAAACGTGGCCTTTGGTCTTGACATAATAGCGTGTCCGCTCGACCTGACCGTGTTGCACTCGGAGGTGAAAAGTTCACATCGTTATTGGTCTTTGAAAGGAGCTTGACTGATCTGGAGGAACTGGCTTCGATCTGTGTCATTTGGGATGCTGCCTGACGTTGCTTTTGTCTTTGTCTGGCTGCTCACTGCGTGCAATTATGTCATTTTGTGTTTGTAGTATGTCAGCCTGGCTTCTTCAGAGGTGAAGCATCTAGTGGCCAGTGTGAGCCGTGTCCTGCCAACAGTGAGGGGCTGCAGCCTGGGGCTTCTCATTGTCCCTGCATGGACGGTTTCTACCGCGCCGCTACAGATCCCGACAGTGGACCATGTACAGGTAAAAATGAGGATTTCAACATGTTAGCTGATAGAGAAATGCAGAGGAAGACCACTTGCATTCATGACTTTCCAAATGTTTTCTGAACACAAGCATTTTGAAATTGGCTTTTTTTTTACACAACAGTTCAGGTTTTTTACAGAAGAATAACAACATTGTCTGACCTCGTTTTACTTTTTTCAGACATTTAGGAATCTATTTAAAGGAGCTGTGCCTGATATTACGTCTGGCCATTTTAGCTAGCGATAGCGGCTAATTTTTAGCTTTGGCGTGATGCTCTTTCTCTGCCAATTGGGTTAACTTACTGAACTCCCTGATTCCCTAGGGGAACGCTCTTACTGGCTGATCAGAATCCGGAAGTTAATCTCATTGGCAGAGAGAGCGTGTTACGCCAAAAGCTAAAAATTTGCAGCTTTCGCTAACTCAAATGGCCTGGACTTGAACATATGCGTAATCAATGAGTCATTCATTTTCATGGACTTACCCCTTTTACAACATAATATACCCTGTAGAAACCATTTTTCTTTGGAAGATTAAAATAATATCCGGTACAGCTCCTTTAAAAAGCATCTTATTCGTGCCATGTCTTACAGAAAAATGGCACAGATGGCATCCTTTGATTCTCCATTTTCTCTTTCTAATCTTTCATATTATTTTTCAATCCGTCTTCATCAGGTCTCCCCTCTGCCCCTCGAGATCTTGTGGCCATCCCAAATCACCTCTCTGCAGGGAAGCTTCAGCTCTCCTGGAGCCCCTCTGAAGACACGGGAGGCCGCGACGACATCACCTACAGCGTTGAATGCCAGCGTTGCGAGGGCACCGGTTGCCAACCTTGTGGGGAGAAAATCCGTTATGAACCGGCCAGCACGGGTCTGACTGAGCCCAAGGTGTCCGTGAGTGAGCTGGATGCCCATCTCAACTATACCTTCACTGTGGAGGCGCAAAACGGCGTGTCATCGTTGGCTAGTCAGGCATCCCCGCGGGCTCAGAGGCTGCCGCCCTCCATCAGCGTGACCACATCTCTGCAGTACACAGGTGAGCAGAGCTGATAGCAGGCGGGGTGTGACTCTATCTGTGCTGCAGCAAGAACAGATAGCATCTGTTATTAGATAACAGATGCTATCTGTTCTTGCTGCAGGTAGTGAGGGTCATTTCATGGAGGAAAAGGGATTGTAATCAGAGTGTAGTCCCACTTTTTACTTTGTTGGAAGTTGTCACATCAGAGAAATACTCATGTTCTCTCTCCTTTGTCCTCAGATCCACCAAAAATCACCACAATGCGACTGGTTGAGCGGACGTCCACCAGCTTGTCCCTGTCCTGGGACGTGTCCCCCCGACCGCGGCTCCAATCCCAGCCCATCAGCTACAAACTCACCTATGGCACGGTAGCCTACAGCTAAACTTTCTCTTGCAGTGTTTTAAGCATGTTAGGCTTAAAACCATATGACCGTATGCATTATGGTGTTCCAATCACACATGGATTAAACTTTGAGCCCCTGAGCTTTTCATCATCTGGTCACTGCAGCTGGTTTTATCACAGATGCCGTCACAGATTTTTCTCATTCATTTCAAAGTAAAAACCGACTATAGTCTCTGTTCTCTTAAGTCTGAGCTTCTTCTTTTTCCTCTCAGGACGATAACCTTCTTACCTACGTCGTGCTCAAACTGGAGAAGAACTCTGTTGAGATCAACAACCTGAGCCCCGGCAAAACCTACCTGTTCAGCGTTCAGGCCCTCGGCAGTGACGGCAGCCCTGGAGGATCCAGCATGGAGGAGAAATTTGAGACCTTGTCTGAAGGTACGGAGGAGAACCTACAGGAGAAAAAGTCGGTAGCTATGTTTAGGAATGAAACATCTCTGAGGCATGGCTTGTTTTTCTTTCCCAGGATACTCTGCTAGCAGGATTGCAGTCATCCTCGGGGTGGCGGTTGGAGGAGCGACCGTGCTGCTCATAGTGCTGGTAATCCTCTTCCTGAGCCGGCGGTGAGTAACCAGTTCACTTGTCTTCTTTGTTCTGCCTATCTGTCACAATACTCTGTCCTTCACTGCCTTCCTGTCTCATTCTTCTACCTTTCCTTTGTGGAGCCTCCAAGTGGCCTTTGCATTCACTCTCACCTCACCTCTCTCTTTCTCTCTTCCTTTAGCCAACTGTCTCTTCCTCTTTATCTGTATCTGTATCCCGCCACTTGCCAGGGAGGAATTTGTGTTGAATGTGTCTTGTCACTGCTCAGTGGTTACATTCTTGCGAGTGTTGAGGGCCTTTGAAAGGAAATTAGCCCAGAGTGGCACATTGTTGGTGATAAGAGGCGCTCGTTTTTTTTCTATACCGGGCCACGGGCTCTTTGTAAAGGTGACCCTGGCCTGTACTGTAGCAGAATGCAGTCTGTCAATCCACCTACCTTCAGACTGCTTTTGGTCTTTAAACTGGCTCGGCAAACACAGTCCATCAGTGTTTGGATATTTATGAGATTAAGACAATTGCAAAAATTGTTACAAAAGTTAAAATTTGCTATGAGTATTGAAGGATTTAAAGATAAGTCTACTTGTTTTTTACTTACTGGGAAATTAATGAACAGATATCTTTTCTTTTTATTCAGGAGAAGAGCTTCTCACGCCAGACAGGGACCAGAGGACACCTACTTCTCAACGCCCGGTAAAAAAACAAATAAAGTCTAAGTCTTATTTTATTTAATACATTTTATACATTTAATAACGTGCAACTCTTTTTCTCCGGCTCACAGAGCAATTAAAGCCGCTGAAGACTTATGTGGATCCGCATACCTATGAGGACCCCAACATAGCTGTCCTGAAGTTTGCCACTGAAATCCACCCAAGCCATGTAACCAAACAGAAAGTCATCGGAGCTGGTGAGTGACAACCCTGCTGAGACAATATGCTGTGGGGCTTAACTCGGAGATGTTGAAAGATCTTTCCAATCCCCAAATTCGCTGTTTATATTGTGCATGTTCCACTGCTTAGCAGGCTGACTGACAGTGGTTACTTCAGCGAGATTAACATCTATCTGACTGAGTTCTCACACAACAAGTTGAGACATTTTTTCTTTTTTGTTGTGTGGCAACTCTTGCCTGCGGGATCTATGTGTTTTGGCTGAAGCTGACACAAACATTACACAAAAGAAGCTGCTGCAGAAACAGTGTTTTGGAAGGATATCAGAGCACCTTCCAGGGCCTTGCCCGGCCTTTTATTGAGGATACATTCATTCAAGTGCGACCACCTTTAGCCTTTAAACCAGCAGCCTTTTTCAACCCCCAGCTCCCATGACCATATAACCCCCCCCTCCTCATGTGACAGCTGATTCCCATGCTCCCACACCACAGGCCATCCACCAGTTACACAATGTAGCCTCTCAACACGGAGCCAAAACACACCTCTGTTGGAGCACCTCGGGCAAAACGGCCATAGAGACTTCCTCATTTTCCTTCTGTTGTGCGGCCAAGCCCTGCGGCTAGAAACTTAAGGAGACATGTCGTGCATCCTACTGATACTCTGCTTTCTGAATCAATCAGCCCAATAATGGTGTTTTTCTGCAGGGGAGTTCGGTGAAGTGTACCGGGGTATTTTGAAAGCGCCAGGGCGGAAAGAGGTGGCCGTAGCGATCAAAACCCTCAAACCTGGCTACACAGAGAAACAGAGGCAAGATTTTCTGAGTGAAGCCTCCATCATGGGCCAGTTCTCCCACCAAAACATCATTCGTCTGGAGGGGGTGGTCACCAAATGTAAGGATTTCTGTGAGTTTATGGCTTTTACATTTTCTCTTAAAATTTGATCCTCTTGATTGTTTTGGTCCAGTTGGTGCTTATAATTTGTTCTCTTCTTGTGCAGTTAAACACGCAATGATTGTGACTGAATACATGGAGAATGGAGCACTGGATAGATACCTGAGGGTAAGTCTGCCACATCTGTCCTGATATAACAATTTAATTCACATTTTAAAGGAGAATTTTGCTTTTTTTAACCTTGGGTCTATTTTCATCATTCCTCTACTACATGTGAGTGATGGAGAAAGGAATTTTCAAGATAGCTCCAGTATGAAGCCGGGCAGGTGGCTAGCAGCCCAGCTAATGAGAAGCATCCAGCAACTGCCCCGCATCTAAGTTCTCCCTAAAAACGTGCTTTTTTTCCGCACTGAAGTGATCTGATAGTCTCAACAAGTGTCCGACAACATACTAGAGAGGCGAAATTATCTCAAGTATCTGTATTACCTGGCGATTGCTATGTTTTGGTGTCAATAGTAGAATCTCCCACTAGTGCTTTGATGCAAGTTATCGCGTGATTTCGGGATAACTCACGAGATTGGGACACAGACACCAAAACATGGCAATTCTCAGTTAATACAGATACTTTTGTTCATTTGTCCTCTCTAGTACGTCGTTAGACACTTGTTGAGACAATCGGAGTACTTCAGTGTGGAAAAAAACCCACGTTTTTAGGGCGAACTTACATGGGAGCGGTTGCCTGATACTTATCGTTAGCTGGGTTGCTAGCTGCCTGCCCGGCTAAATACTGGAGCGATCTTGAACAATCCTTTTTCCATCACTCACATGTATGAAAGGAAAGACGAAAACAGAACCCAGGTTAAAAAAATGTGAAATTATCCTTTAAAATGTATTTGTATTTATATTACACTTTAAAACAAAACTGTACTGATTCATTTTCAAAACCAGTAAAACCCTAAAAGTTGTCCCAGTCAAGCCAAAGCTGACCTTGTATGCAAGTCTTACCAGATATTTAATTTTTAAATATTTATTAGTCGATTCGGATGAATGGTAGACGATACTGTATGTCCCTATTTTTATGTTTTTGCTTTTTCTCTTATCCTTAAATTTTTTGACACAACCAGATGAAATAAATCTATGCTCGTTTTCTCCCACCAGGATCACGATGGTGAGTTCTCCTCCTTCCAGCTGGTGGGCATGCTGCGTGGCATCGCTGCAGGCATGAAGTATCTCTCTGACATGAGCTACGTCCACCGGGATCTGGCTGCCCGCAACATCCTGGTCAACAACACCCTGGAATGTAAAGTGTCTGACTTCGGCCTGTCCCGAGTGCTAGAGGACGACCCTGAGGGGACTTACACCACTAGTGTGAGTAGATGCAATATTCTTCTGATGCCCTTCAGGAATAAGGCTCAACATTAGAGGAGCAATGAGGAGCGAGGTGTAGCTTTTAATTTCTAAAACTCATTTTTTGTGAACAGGGAGGTAAGATCCCCATTCGCTGGACAGCTCCAGAGGCAATAGCCTACAGGAAGTTCACCTCAGCAAGTGACGTGTGGAGTTTCGGCATCGTCATGTGGGAGGTGATGGCGTTTGGAGAAAGACCCTACTGGGACATGAGTAACCATGAGGTAAGTTTCTATGTTTACTACAAGTAACAGATTATAAGTCTGTTATTAATAAGAAAAGCTCTAACAGATATTTGATCAACTGTTCTCAGGTGATGAAGGCGATCAATGAGGCGTTCAGGCTTCCTGCCCCCATGGACTGTCCCTCAGCCGTCTACCAGCTGATGCTGCAGTGCTGGCTGCAGGATCGCTCCAAGAGGCCACGATTTGGAGACATCGTCAGCCTGCTGGACAAGCTGCTGCGCAGCCCAGACTCCCTGAAGGCCATCGCAGACTTCGACCCACGGTAAGATTTATTTACATATCAGCTAAAAAGCTCATGATGCACATAACTTAAAACTTTGCAGTACAATGAGTTTAAATTCAGATTTAAGCCTCACCTCTCTCACATACCTGTCTTCTATCAACCTATGTAGCCTAAAAACCCGGGCAACAGGACATGCCCTGTTGCAAAACTAGAAACGAGGCACTGATTTTAACAATCGCACTCTGCTGTGCAGATGCCAGAGTTAAGGAGTTGAATCAAACAGTTGGAAAGAAAATTTATGACATTCCTGCTGTGAAATGTGACTCAGGTCTATTTCAAAGCTTGAGACAAGACTTGACATGTTCAATTGCAAGTCTTTGCTTGCAAAGTGTTTCAGAAAGGAAAATGTGCATTTTGTAACATGAATAATGTCAACAAATTATTACCTTTTTTATAATTGCCTTTTGCATGTCAGGAATAATAAGATGCTCAGTTAAATAAAGTGTTTTTTTTCTTTCTGGTATGATGCTGCCAGTTTATCTTACACAAACAGATGGCACAAGGAGCTGAGATTAAGAAGTAACTTCATCTCCTCCTTGCCTCCATTTATTCTGAACTTAACTTGGCTTTGTCATAAAATATTTAAGACTTAACTTGAACCTGCCTGCCAGACTAAAGATTAAAACAAGTTTGCTCAAACAACACAAAACCTTTTTGTTTGTAATTGTGCATGAGAGCATATTTTCTCTTTTGTAAGGGAGCATTAACTCCAGAAATGGTGAGAAAGGACAAAGACGGTCATGCACACAACTTCAACATCTCTTCCTCTGACTCCCCTAACCGGTTTTTATCACTGACTGGTTTTCTGCAGAGTAATTACAGGCCTCAGCTTTCTGCCTTTGTTGTGGGAAAGCCTGTTGATTATTATCATTTGGATCTTTTTTCTGTTTGTTTTGCTTTGGTAGCGTATCCATCCGCCTGCCCAGCACCAGTGGCTCGGACGGTTCTCCCTTTCGATCTGTGTCCGAGTGGTTGGAGTCCATCAAGATGAGCCAGTACAGCGAGAACTTCGGCCGCGCGGGGATCGTCACCATGGACCAGGTCCTGCAGATGAAGAATGAGTAAGTATGGCATGTCGCCTCTGGTGACCTTACTTTAAAATTTAAAAAAAAGTCTCTTATCTGCTTCATCTGAACAAACATGGAAACATTTTTCTCGTCCAAATGATGCCGTGATTTAAAACCAGCATGCTACATGAAGCCTGTGATGGACTTCTGTGGGAAGAATTTACGCATTTGTTTTTATATCAATGTTACTTTTTTAACAGCCAGCGGAATAGTTTGTGCACAATATAATTTCTGACCTCAGTTACAACTTGAGAAATGTTTGAGACGGAAAATGTTATGAAGGGAAGGAGCAGGAGTGGGCTCATTTGTGGTAGGCTGGTGGTGGTGGCTTGTGGTCGCTGCAGCTCTTATTCTGCTTTGCTCCCTCCATTCTTTCTCCCATCCCTCCCTGTACCCACACAGGCCCTGGGCAGCACTTTTGCTTGAGACCCTAAAACCACCACTTTTGCCTTTTTAGGTCAAAGACCTTTTGTGGCTTCTATAACGTTAAGGAAAGAGAAGAGAATAGCTTATGGAGGAAAAGCAACTTGAGAAGATGAAGGACCTGAAATAGATGAGCATAACTTCTAAAAAGACAGAAGTGTGCCCTGAATTTTGCTCCTTGAAGCTAACACAAGGTAGTTTGCAGCAATTAGATCCTCATGTATGTGTAGGAGTGCCAAAGGCTGTCATTTTACTAAAACTAATTCAACCTTTTGGGGGGAAAAAGGGCCAAGCAAAGCATATAATATAAGGTTCTCTGTGGCAGGAACGAATGCCAGAGCATTTTCTAACCACACGACCAGACACAAAGAGCTAAGCCCCACCCTCCTCTGCCATTGTGCATATATGTCCCTTACTGATCTTGGGAAGATGGGCAAAGCGTAAAGCCCAGACAAACCCTTTTGAAGTGTTTGTCATACAGTATGGTGTGATTTCATGGCCTCATGTTTCCATCTCGGGGCATCTGGTAGCACTCTTGGAAAACCACCACTTATTTATGATCCACCCTCTGCCTGCCAGACAAGTGATTCATGGTCAACAGGGAGAATCCTCATTAAGCAATTAAGGCTGTAATTAAAGCTTTAGGACCGGTTTATGTGTGTGTGTGCTGGGCTTTTGCAGGTCGGCATCGTGCGCTCGTGAAGAGTGAAACCCCGGTAAAATCCTTTTATTGCTGAAGATGAATTGAAACCTTGCTGGATTACAATCTTGGAAAGATCCCCACCGAGCTGAGCTCCTTTAAGTCAGACTTGAGTGCATTCAGCTTAAGGCTGGCATTTCATCATGTCGAATGAGTCAGTGGTTACTTTAAGGCAGGAAGGATGTGTGGAAAATGTTGGAACAAGACCAAAGTGAGAATCAGTGCAGCGCCTCTTAAACGCCGTCATGTCTCTGTTTTCCAGGGATATCAAGAACATCGGGGTGAGGCTGCCGGGCCATTTGAAAAGAATAGCGTACAGCATCTTGGGCTTAAAGGACCAGACCAGCACCCTGAGCGTGTTTGCAGTGTGATCCTTACAATGAAGGGAATTAAACATCAGACACTGCAGCCCCTTTGAACTTGTAGCTGAGCTGAATCAAAACTGCAGGGACGGCTTTGGATCATCAGAACCGACAGAACGGTGCCATCCTTCGGATTGAATGAATCAGCCTGTCTTAGTGTACATTTGTGATTCCTTCATCTTTTCCACAGGGAATGGAGCAAATGCAGGACAATGGATGTATGGAGATGACTTTGTATACGAAAATATCTATTTTTTTATTTTACATGTCTTCTTTGCAGATACTATTTATTGCTCTTGCTTTAAATTTCCTGATTCATAAAAAAAAAACATTCAGCTTTACAAAATCGAACCCTAAGTTTGCTGCAGAGAGCGTCAAACGAATGGGAAGCAGAGAATGAGGGAGCAGCAGAGTCCAGTTTGTGGTTTGATGTCACATAATCTCCCTTTAGCTGGCACTTTGCTCCATTTCCTGTCAGAGCAGTGAGAACGGAGCATCAAGAGGGTTTGAAATAAGCTTGAGATCTTCCAGAGTTGATACAGGACCTGGTGTTTTTTTTTAAACCAGCGTCCTGCCGGCTCCGTGCAGAAATTAAGCTATGATCTTATGAGTGATGTTCATGTCGAAAGGAAGAGGACATGTAAGAGGTACTCTGTGTACAGATTTACTTTTCTTTATATTTGTTTCTTGTTCGTGTTTTGGCAGTAACCAAAAACATTGTAGTTAAGAACTTTTGATAATGTAGCACTTGGATCGAGAATTGCACCATTTTGTCTCAGAATAGCAAAAAAAATAAATAAAAAAGAAGAAGAAAATAATACTCAAAATACTGAGCTAAATTAAACTCCGTCAAAGACAGAAGTTGTGTAAATAAATTGAGTTTCTGCATCAGCGTTGAAGAGGGACGTGAAAAAAAATTCACATATTCCAACAAAAAAATCTTGCTGAGTTGGTATTTTACTATGGTGTGATTTGCAATGTTTGTCTTATTTTCTCCTTTTTACTACACTTTCCAAATATGCTGTTGGTTTGAGTAACACGTTGTCAGGATGTAGCTAATAAATTTGACAATGGTTACTTCTGAATAGGTTTTAAAGTGCCTCTTTTAGGAAGATTAGCAAGAGCCCACCACTGTCTCCTTAAACAAAGCGGCTCTTCTGTGTAGTGAGTTGCATAAAGAAGACTTCCCCGGTGCTCTTAATTAATGACTGCAAACCTTTGTGTTACTGATGTACACCTTCCTTTACTTGAATCTTTGCTGTATTGTTAAAAATGATTCTGTTGAAGCCAATAGACCCATCTTTGGAAAAGGGACCTTTTTGTATTACTCTGGTTTATTGGTTGCAGTTATACATCTTGTAAGTTTTTGTATGATTTCCAATAATAATCATGTTGTCCAACCGGTAATTTTTTCAAGTTCACCACTTCCTGAAGCAGTGTCGCCTACTTTTACTGCCTTTCCAAATTCCTTCCTTTTCCCCTGTTGTTTCATAATGTATTTAATAGTCTATTTATTTTTTACTTTTATTTATTTATCCTGATAAACACTGAGCTGGGTTTCTAATTGGAGGTTGCTTGTTAATTCTCAATAATAATAATTAAAAAAAGAAGCTCTATTTTCCTCTTTTATTCCTGAACTGTTTATACCTGAGACTGCATTTGTGACGCAAAATAAAGTCTTAAATTGAGTTTGGCAGAGCTTGTTCTGTAACTATCGCACAGCAAAGGGAAGTTATATTTATTATTTCTGTGGTGTGGGGATGTTTACACTTCCATCAGGATGTGCTTATAGGCCTGCTGGGTGGGTTTAATTCCAGAGTGAGAACCTGTAATAAACATGCAAGTACCTCATTACCTCCTGCAAACTAAAGTCTAGGCAGGCAAACACACAGACACACAAGCAATTGCACAAAATACAAATCCATTCTCTCTGTCTGCAGTTGTTCATCAGATTTAGATGCAATTAAACATGTTTGCATCAACCATAAATAGGTCAAACAGTGATTTACTAGCTCCTCCTGTGGATGTAATGCACATGAACTTTTCTGTTGCACGCAAAGTCAGAAAAGTAAATTGCAACAACCCTTTACGTTGGTGATAAATGAACTGATTCGAACTGAAATACATTTTCTTTTTCTTTTTACATCATAACTCATTCTTTGCACCTTCATTTAAACACTGCATCCATAACGAAAAGGTAAATATTATACTTGCATGATTTAATACTTTTTGTGCACCTCAAGTGATTCAACGAATAGATTTTATTTCACCTGCATTTTTCACCAAGCGTGATGACAGATGGGAGAACCAAATGCAAGACACATGTGAAATAAAACACACTTTAGAGGAAGGGTAACTTAAAATTGCACTGGACAGGGAAGCTACAAAGGGAAACTCCAGCATAGATGACAAGAATCTGGCATCAAACTCAGAAAACCAGGGAGCATTTATACAGAGGAGCTAATGACTAACACAAGGCAGGTGGTGGTAATTCTCCAAACTGAATCCAGGTGTACTAGGCGAGCAGAAATCAAGCCTAACTACGAAGCAAAAAATTAGATTGAGGGAATAAAACCAGGCAGGACATAAAACAGATCTAACAAGAGCTAAACCAAATTCAGAACCCTCTTTGTGTCTCTGAGGGGCAATTTGTAAAGCATGCAGCGTGGTGTGACTAAAAAAAACAAAAACCACACACAACATTCCAAAAAGTCATCAAAACATACCAAACTTGGTATGGAATAATAACTTCCATTGTTTAAAGTGTGGCTGTAAATATTTAGTGGTTATAGAATATGATAAGTAACTGCATGTGAGGGCATTAAGTATTGTAGAGAAAACATAAAAACATTGGGAAATAAATAAATAAAAATGCAACATTATGATAAACTTAGAAAAAATGAGTGCATAGCAGAGTAAATCATACCCATAAATAACTAAACTTACAAATGAAAATAGCAATAATGCAATTTCTGCAGTTGCAGTGTAAAAGGTTCAGTAAGGGCTTGGTTGAAACCACTGACAGCCCGATTCTTCCTGCTTCTTGTCTTGTCAGTAAAGCTGTTTAAGGTGCTGCTGAGTCATGAAATATGAGCTAAAAAGATGTCTACTCTGAGTACAACATCTATTAATCTGAGGGTTATTTCATGTTAGAATCAAGCACAACTATTTATTACTGCATACGACAGGATTACAAATCTATGTCATCTGCATAGCGGTTACATGAGCTCTTACAGAATCTATCAGGAGAAATAAAGCTGGTCAATTAAAGAAAAATACCATGAGGAATGTAGGTTTGTATGTTTGTGTATGTGTGTGTGTGTGTGATTGAGAGAGCTGGGTTTTACTTTAGACTTGACAACCTTGGTGCTGGCATGGTCGAACTGCTGGATTGGCCCCATTCAAATAAATTAGAGGGTAATGTTATTTTCTACTCAGTCAGTCTGAACACAGCCATGAAGTGACAGTTTAAAGATGATCATGATCCCAAACTCAGCCCAGAGCAAACTAAATAAAATCAGTGGAATGCACTTCTCTAATTACCCAAGTTTGCATGATTTCTTTATTTATTTATTTTTCTCTGAGCAGTAAACCGCTGATAAACACAGACAGGGAAGCAGGGAAATATTAGCGTCAGATTTAACAGTGCAGGAATGTTACAACAGTTTCTTATAGACCCTACCTGAAAATGCCAAATACAACCATACAAGAATTTAGCAAGTCAATGCATGCAACGTTTTCGCTTCTCTTTCTACCTTCACTGTGTCAGCTTGTCTTATCTCACCCCCTGACCACGCTGCGACAGGGAAGTCCCTGGCGCCTTGCGTTCTAAAAATTATCAGCTTTGGCTGATTGATGCCAGTTGCAAAGCCTTAAACACATAAGATAAGAAGCGCCGACTACAAAGAGGAAAGTCAGTGTTTAAGTACAGAATTAATCTGAAAAGTAGCAACAAAAAACCCGACATAAACAGAGCATGGGAACTTGGATCTGACATTAAGTCCCTTGTGAGTCTTTGTCCTTGACTTCCAGCTGGCTGGATGTTCTTGCCTCTGTTAAACCAATAGGATGCCCAGAAATAGTTCAGGCTTTATGTGGCGACTGTAAACTGAGAAAGTCTTCCATTATTTTCCATCTCCATCCATCCATCCCCTCAGTGTTTCATAGCATGGCGGAGTTCTTTTCCTCCCTCTCTCTCTCTCTTCCATCCACGATGAATAAAAAGCAGTGCAGAGCTGCACACTTTTACTGATTGCACTGTTAGGATTTACGTAAATCCTCATCTGAGTGGATCCAATTTGAGTTTGGTTTACGTCCCTGTCGTCAGCCGTAATGTGATTATCCTCGCTCCGCGGGGGTTGAATATGTGGAAGTTTGTGTCTTGTCATTAGTACAGTAAATGACAGAGAGACGGAGAAAGCGTTGGAGCGGGAGGGAGAGGGAGGCCTGGTGGTGATGGTGGGAGTGGAGGGGGTTAGCTGGGAGATTTGAGCCATAGGCTACCAGAGCTTTACGGCCGGCCACAATAGCATGTGTGGTGATTGTGTTGAAGGCTTGGCGTCCAGGGCCCGAGCCTCCCCTCCGTGGACTGTTGTGTGTGGGGGCAGCGGCTTTCCCTGCTTTTTGTGGCCTGTTAGATGTCTTTGTTCCCCAGGCGAAGACCAATTGCAAAAGAAAGGGAGAAGGAAAACATTACCACTGCACTGCTCGTGTATGGCCTCTCCCTACACCACTGCCCGTGTGTTTTTTTTTCTTCTTATTGAAGGAGTTTTATGTTCTTCTGGCAACGCTCAGTATCATGCGCCGCTCTGCAAAACCGGCAAGGCTGAGGAATTTACATCCCTGCTAATTTTAGCAACGGGTTCCTGACCAGAAAACACATCCTCCAATTTCTGTCTATATTGGTCCTCCTGCGTCTTTCCGTTGTTGCTTCTCTCACCAGCTCTTCACAGATTATTCTGCCAACTAAATCTCTCCCAAGCCCCTTAATTCTCCAATTTTCACTGTGCTCTCCACAAGATCTTATGTCCTGATTCCACAGCAAATTCTGCCAAAGCTCCTCTCCAGGTTCAATCCTTGCAAAAATAAGCGAAGCTGCTGCCACTAGGCTCTGTAGAACTTACTTAATAAGATAATAGGAGGAAAATAATCATTCCTGCTATCAAGCACTTCCCCAAATGCTCTGCTGAGAGCCGTTTGATGTCAGCGTCGATGACATGAGGGGGATAGGAGAGCCGTAACACAAGCTGCTGTTGACATCAGCCTTGTCTTTCTGCAGACTCTTTGTATATTTTGAAACGTCCGCCTAATTCACTCCATATTTCTTTAAATCGCACTGCTGATGTTAGTCAACACATTAAAACCTTCACAGATTCGCCTCACCTGTCCGTAGACAATAGCGCCACAGTTTTCATGATGTTTTGGTCAGGAAGATAATCAGAGATGTGTGTTACAATTATTTTGACTCATATGATGAATAAAATGAAAACTAAACACTAAAACTCTTTAAAGAATAGTGTAAGGACAAAACTTCAAATGGTCTGAAAATTCATTTTTAGATTAAAAATGGCTACCTGGGGCTCAAGCGTGTTTATGAATGTGCAGCCTCTTCTTTGAACCTCTCTGTGAGCACTTGGGAACTGGGAAAAAGGCGGCTGTCACTTTTGAAAGGAAAACCCTTTTCTCACTCTCGTCAGATGGAGTTTTTAAGCGGCTTAATCCTTTGGGTCCTCTTTTGTTGTAGTATTTGTTTCATAATATTTCCAGTGTTTCAGTGACACAGACGCTTTATTCCTGTGGATTCTCAACTTTTTGATATAATGTTATGTAGATGAAATACCCCCCAATTCTTATTTTATGTTGAGAAAAGCTGTTCTTTCACAGAATGAAGTGCACCTCTCTGGTCTATATTTAGTTGTGGGATGTTCCACAAAGGCCTTTTCTCTTCTTTTTTCTTTTTAGCATTTCACAGCTTTCCCACTCTTCTGTTTCTTTTAAATATTTCTCACAAAGAGAAAATATCCTTACATTTTCCTCCTAATTTTATACAGTGACAAAAAAATTACAGAGCTGTCATATTCTGTTTTATAAAATATAGGGCTGAATTAACTGGTTCTAATGATATTTCTCCAGTGTTTGGAAAATGGGGATATATTATACGGCTCCTCGGACACAGAGACTCAAGGGATTCAATATCCCTTCTCTACTGGAAAGGCCCTGTGGTCCCACAGGGAGAGATGAAAATGTCACTGAGGAGGAGGATATCTGGGTTTTCCTTCTGAACCTGCTGCCTCTGTGACCCGACTTTGGATAAGCACAAGAAAAAAGAAAGGACAACAACACAGTTATAGGCATGTGTTTTAATTTTCATTTTAAATACTTGTTGCATTACAGTTTTACCAGAGCTCACACATTCCTAGGGGTGTTTTCAAGGCATTACAAGTTCACCTGAAATTGTTTTAACCAATGGAGCCAGAAAAATCCACATTTAATTAAAGGAGTGACGCATGGCGGTGTTTGATCATTTGAAGAGTGAATGACAGCCACTCTGATGGGCTGAGTGTGTGTCATTTAAGATTTCACTGCTGGCCAAAAATGTTGACACACACACACAAGAATTTGACTCAGGCGGTTAGAGGGCTTCGACTTGCACAGAACTGAAAGCAAATGTACGCAGAGCTTCTGCGAAAGCTTAGCTCGATAACAGGGAGCAAATTAAACATGTGGGTTTTATGTAGAGGAATGCAGGTAATGCTGGTGAGTGACAGCCCTCACTGTATAAACAGCTGCCACAATGGCACTGTGCAAAAGAACAAAGAGCAAAGTACACAACGTTCCTCAATGGAAGAATGATTACAAGTGAAAAAGTGACTGAAGCAACAAGTCAGAGTTCTGATATTAAATGGAAATTACTGTCTGTCGAATCTCTATCAAGATCCTTTAACCACTTCTGAGTTCCAGTTTCTCAGTGCTTCCTCATTCTTATGGGCTACAAATCGCCACATGCACCTTAGATGCAGATGGGCAATACTTTCTGCAGACTTTTCCCAGCCACTACCCTGTTCTTGAGCAAATATTAATAAAGCAGGTGGTTCTTTAGACAATCTACAGCCAGCAGTCAGCGTGCTGCTTGAATTCATCCCGCTGACGGCAACAGCTCCCCACTCCTCTCTGTCTGCCTCTATTATATTTCCCACCTGTTTGGCAGGAAGCTTAAACACATGCAATGTAGATGTAAACACAAAAACAATATCATTAGCCTACTGCTAAATCCAAAGTGTTCCTGATGCACTGTAAACAAAACTCTGATTTTAACTGGCATATGTCCAGCTGCACACACAGACATCTTATGCAAAGGATTTCCAAATGTGTAGGGAACAATTCATGCAAACAGATGACTTTAGAACATTTATTCACCTAATGCAGCTCATATTCTCCTACATTCATGGATGAAAATGACCTCAGCAGTATGCTGTTGGTTAAAACTTTAGCATTCAGTGATCAGACAGTGTAGGAAGCTCTTTGTATAGATGTTGTCTTTAGAGCAGTTAAGGTTGTGAAGTTCCCTTTTACCCTCCAACATCATGGGTGGTGTCCTATATAGCTCCATATGTGCCTCATATTATATCCCATTAAATGTTTATTTCTGCCTACAGAGGAATGAAACCCCAGAAGTACGTATAACATATTAAATCCCTCCAAAACACACATGCACACAGTAATCCCATGGACAAAAAAAAGCAAACTTAAACTCTGTGTCATTGTTTTATCTCTTTTCCCCAGCAGGACGTGTCTCTCTCTCTGCAGCTTTATGGTTCTTTTCTTCTGCACAGCCATTCTTTGTCTCGGTGCCCCCCTCTCTTAATTTCCGCCTGTCTGCATATGTTTTGGAGCCCATTAATCGTCCCCTGCACAACATGCACCCCAGCAGATAATTACAGTCATTAAACCAATTAGGGAGCACATGGAGGGGAGGCCCTGAGGCCTCCCACTCCTGTTCTTCTGTAACAGGACAGCCGAGGTGGTCCGCTGAAACTCTGGCAAAGCCTTCAAAAAAAGGGAGTGAGTTACTTCAGCCCAGCTTTAGATTAATGCAATTTCCTGTTGGTGTAGCCTTGAGAGACCCTGCCAACTTAGCTGCAGGCCAAGTAACCAGAGCCGTTATGCAGCAAAAAATAAAAAAAATTCCTCCTCACTTTCAGATCTCTTCTTTTTCCCGGGCGTTGCCACTGAGGTTGGTGTCATCAAAATATGTACTCCTCAAAGCTAAGGAAGGATATTTCGGTGCTTCTGCGTCAAAACAGAAAAAGAGATCCGAAGTGGCAGGAAAGGGAGGGAAAAGTTGTCAATTTGCAGACAGTGGTTTTCAACATGCTCAGTCTATCATGTGAGTCTAGAGCTAATATTATGGTTTCATTGTGCCTGACTCAGTGGGAGTTCTGGCAGAACGAGACCAAAACACACTTTACATGCAACTGCGATCATTTCGTTATTTAAAAAAAATGGAAGTGAGACTTCCAGTCAGCATCTACATGTGTTGCCAAGCCAAGGAAGGTCCCTCGCACTTTCTCGGAAAGACATGATGAACGACACTACTCTCTCAGCATAGAATTTGCCAGCGTACTTGGTGTTGTGTTTGGCACATGTGTTCCTGTGACCTCTGCAAAGAAAGCAGGAGTGAAAGCCAGTGAGGAACAAAGAGGGCCATACAAGCGCTCTCTGCTGACTTATGAATGACATGTAAAAATGAAATGTAGCCCTTGTGATGATTCCAGAATGCACAAAGAAAAAACATGTAAAATCCTTCAGGTTGACGATAAGATCATGAGATATGGGCCAAATGGGGCCGGGCCAGAGCTTTTACCCACATATTAATGAAGATCAGACACTAAAATGTGCAATCGGACATGAGAAAGTAGGAGGCGAGAAGTCGTAGCCTAGCAAGAGTGTGGGGAGGTTTCTATCTTGGCCGTCTAAAACGATTCAAAAATGCAGCCCAAACCTCCGAAGTTCACGACTGACATGTTGCATCTTGTTCATCTAATCCTCAGACAACAAAAATGCAACAATGACATTCAGAGGTTTCGGCGGTTGTTCGTCAGTAAATACTTGCCCAGCATTTAAGCTAAGTCAGGCTTACGGCCTCTCTAGATATAGAAACGTAGATACCATGTTTGCTGTGGAGATTTGCATCTGTCTGTCCATCATACTCGGACAGCTAGGATACGTTTGTAAACTAGCAGACCAGGAGTGTGGTTACTCCTTTTTTTTGCCTTTGCTTATGAAGGTCCTATCTGGGTACAATGACCCAGAAGCATCTAAATATACATAATTAGGCTGCTAGTTAGATGCTTCTGGTCAAATTGTGACAAGATTTTTAACATTTGCTTTTTTATCACCCTTTTCTGAATTCTAAACTTTGATATTCAAGTTATATTTAATATCTTGTAATATTTTGATACAGCCTCCATGATGCACTGTGATGCAAACACATCAGGTGAAACTTGTCACAAGGTGAAAAAGCAGGTGCTGCCAGAAACTGGACTGTGTCCCACTAGCTTGGTTTTAGCATGGTTTTAGTGTGGTTTTTATCTGTTTTATTGCATGTTTTTCAACTTGTTTACATC
>JAVQJG010185960.1:0-36812 GCA_036024015.1 Craterocephalus amniculus | reverse complement strand
CCCCCCCCCCCGCACACATAATTAAAAACCCAAAAACAATTGCCCTTTTGGTTTTTTATTTGTGTACCGAGCAAACATTATGGCAAATATTACATTTAAAATGGGGCTAAACGGAGGAATATGTTGTGACTGATGTTTTGTAAATGCAATCTCCATCAGGACCGTTGGCAGAAGTGATTGCATAATTAAATCCATGTGTTTTTAGAAATAAAGTGGGAAAATTGAATCTGTGTATTTATCCAACTGTGCAAATTGGAAATTATTCTATTCTTCTTCAATTGGTTTGGTTTGCGTTTCACTGGACTACATTCAGCAGACAATAACATGCCATCCAGAAACAGAGCACCGCCAGTATTATGTCTGATAACATGCTGTCACACAGTTAGTTCACTGCTTGGTGAAACTGCAGCTCCTAGCATCACAAGCAGTCTGGCTTCTCTGAATTCTGGCCTTCAGCCTAGCTGCTAACTTCCCTTTACGGTTTGGAGCAGCTGCACTGAAGAAGGCCAGACTGACCATGTCCATGGACTGATTTTATTTATTTATTTATTTCATTTTCTAAGGGAACTGTCAAGTTGAAAACCAGCACATGTGTCATATGCACTGACTTTGTTTGTCAGGTTATGTGTACGGCTTAGCTTTGCATGGTGAAACATCATGAGGCAAATCAGCTTGGTAACTCTAAAACCCAGAATGGAACCTGAAGTTACCTTGCTAAGCCACTAATCTTCTTCGTTGTACATCTCACAGGTCCTTGATGGCATCACCATTGCTGTTTGACAACATATGGTGAGGGCAGACAGCATAGAGACAGCCAGCTATTTGGAC
The DNA here is from genome assembly GCA_036024015.1 of Craterocephalus amniculus. Taxonomy (NCBI): domain Eukaryota; kingdom Metazoa; phylum Chordata; class Actinopteri; order Atheriniformes; family Atherinidae; genus Craterocephalus; species Craterocephalus amniculus. The sequence continues at coordinate 35,984 of JAVQJG010185960.1, read as the reverse complement.
TATTTAGTGAGTTCAAGTCAGGTCAAGGAAGTCCAAGCACCAGGATTGCACTTACATGACCCCTCACAGATGACCCTAACCGTGTTTACTGTTGACACATCAGTGGTTTGTGATGGAACTTCTGTTCCTAAGATGACAGGGATCAGGCAAATCGGATGAGATGAGTGATTTAATTTAATTACTTTAATCACTTTTGCATGTGTGGATATCTACTTTTTTGGTTGTTTTTCAGGAGTTGCCAAGTAACTTAATCTTTACAATTAATGGTGGGATTTTTATTATGTAATTGGAGATTATAGTGCAGTTTAAAACTTATTTCCTCCAACGGGCAGAGGTTATGTTCTTGGTGTATCTGTCTGTCTGTGAGCAACTCAACACAAAAAGTAAGGGACAGAATTTAATAAAATTTTCGGGAAAACTGCAAAGTGGAATTTGGTTGTGATGCAGATCAACGCCTAGATGCAGGAATTATTTCAAGGATTCTTTACAAGAATCTAGGTTTACTCTATAATAGCAGCATTTGAAGCAAGTTCTCCCACACCATGTGGAATGTGGCTGATGCGTAACTTCACTTGAACAGCTGCAGGTCTGATAACTAAGGCCGATACCACGTAAATCCAGGGCAATTGCCTATCCGATACCAATACTTTTTACTTGAAATCACACAATCATTTAGAGATTCTGCCTTTAATTATTGATAATAATTATGATAATAATCAAACTCAGTACAAATATTTTATCTTTTGAATTTAAAACATTTTTTAATTAAGCTGAATGTCGTAACTGAGACATTTAAATCTGAGCTTTGTTGGTTTGTAAACATAATAAAATAACATTAGAAATGTTGAGGCAATGTACAAAAACTCTGCTATTTTTTCTCATCCGACACAGTAGGGTGAAAAGATAAAGTCAACTGAGCAAATTAGCTTTACATAAACAAAACTTACTATTGGTTGGCTTTTATTAACATTCTTTGGCTTTTTGCCCCCAAAGCCTTCTGCAACAAAAGTATTGATATCATCACTCTGGTATCAAATGATACCAATGCTAACTTTGGGATTGATACTATCAATATTTGGATGCTACGCTATATGCCCAGCTGACTTCCCAAATATACAAAATCCCCAGAATCCATCAATAGATTTTGTTCTTTCTAAGTGGCATGCTCACATATATTCAAATACGCAGAAATGAATATTCTTAATTGAGCAGCAACTCGAGAGGGTGGGTGGGGTGGGGGGTGGGGGATTATGTAACTACATTGAGCTCATATGTTTACAGAGGCTCTTTCCAGTAGATGTTTTAATAATCTCTTGAATCCTGCTGCTCAGGCAAAAAATGAAACAAGCTCCTGCATGCTTGAGACATTTGAGAAATGAAATATTCACCACCCTCTCCAAACAGGTAAGAGAATCACAAGCAGCTAATTTTAGCGCCTGCCATATTGTCTTAGCAACAACACAGAGACGAGCCGCAAAGCATGATGGTCTTCATTGACATATAGACTACATATTCTGTCATCTACGCTATATTTGGTGCACCTTGTGATGATATTGTCATGCAGTAGATGAAATTTACTTATCAGAACAGGAGCACCACCACAAACTGAGACTAAATAGGAGATGAGTACTAAGCATAGCATGGACAGTACCAGGGAGCTGGGTTTCTTCTTCCTCCTGCTTGTTTTTCTGGTTGGTCAGAGGTATTTTCAGGGAATATTTCCCTTAAGAAGGAGTTGAAACTGGATGACGTCCAGGCGGATTGGTCAGCTCAAAGAAAGTGTGAAAGCAAACCAAACGCAATGAAGGTATGTTTTTTCTCAGCAATCCCTGGCCAATCGATTTGAGTCTGGTCTGAATGTTCCCAGAGTAACTTCATTGGTCCACACCAGAGTGGAAATGAGAGTTCGCAATTGTTTTTACCTGTGAAAGTGGACGAGGGTTTGTTTAAAGTAGACCAAGCAGCACCAGTGTAAATAGACCTTTATCTAGGACTCACATGGGCATGATTTATGTGCCATCTAATCAATTTAGCTATGGCATGTCTTGAGAACTGTTTAGTGTTATAGATGCGGTTTTAAGTTGGAAACCACCTTGTTGACTGTACGCACGTATAAGAAAGTTTCAACAGGATTTGTTATGCTACTCGAACATTCGATCACCTTTAAAGTTACTAGTCAACTACAGAATAGAGCGGCAAGTGTTTTTTGATTTAGGCCCAGGACCCGCTGGAGGGATTATATCTCTCGACTCGCCTGGGAGCGCCTCGGGATCCCCCCGGATGAGTTGGCCGATGTGGCCGTGGAGGTGGAAGTCTGGGCTTCCCTGCTTAGGCTGCTGCCCCCGCGACCCGACCCCGGATAAGCGGAAGAGGACGGTACGCTACGATCAGTATTGATAATTGATTGGAATCGATTCTAATTTTGCAGAGCCCCCTTGGTTGTAAAAAGCAGCCAAAGAATGGGAATGAATCCCAATCAATAGCAGAAATAGATTCTGTTTAGCCAATTTCCACTCTAGACTTTTTTTCTAAATCAGTTTTGTGAGAAAAGGAAAAAAACTGAGCTATGTTATTAATTAGTTTCACTGTGAATATTTCTATTTTATATATACAGATGAATCTACATATGGAAAGCAACTCTGCACATTACTTCTGGATCTTCAGTGTCACATGATTCAGCATTGAGTTTGCAGCTAAGGAACTGTAATTGATTTAATTTAATTTGTTGTCAACAGTTTTCGTTATTTATAACTGTTTCTGTTTAATTTATGTAATTGTCAATCACTTAAAAGCAGTTCTCTCAAGTAATTATGTTGTGACTTATTCATATTGCTCTTTCAATAATAATCTTACTGTATAGTGTTAAATTCTCAGATTTTCTTTAAGGGAAAAAATTATCGGTATCGATATCGAAGAAAAAGCACCATAAATTAATAGTATCATATCGAAAATATGCAAAGTGCAACAGGATTTAACAGACAAGGAGAGATTCTTCATTATGCTGAGTCAGAAACACGCAGGAGCAGCAGCAATGGCGGGTAGAGCGGTGGGACCGACCCTGATCATAGCAGTACGGATTACTATGATGTTTGAGGCAAAAAAACCATCATCAACATCAACATCTCCTTTTACGGGTTATTTAATTATGTATTTTGATGTGGAAATCCTAAAAATTGGTACTATAGAGCAGGATTTTAGTAGGGCTGGGTTTAAAAAAATCGATTTAAGAATAAAAATTCAATAATTGATTCATAAGATTTTTTTTTTTAAAGGAAGCTTAATTTTTAATTTACCACTCTTTTTTACTGCAGCGTTTCTTTTAACACTGTATTCTGTTTAACTGGTTATTTTCACAAATAAATGTTACAGTTATGCATGTGACATTTGTTAATGAAAACATTCATATTAAATGTATATTAAATACACATTGTTGAAAGGTTGGTTCAGCTTTTCATGAAAATTGTCATCTGTGAATGTCTAATATTCAACAACTATGGATGTGACATGAATATCTGAAAAAGAAACAATATTGAATTTAATCAAAATCTGATCAATTTTGCTCTTTGGAATCAAATCGATTCAGATAATCGCCTAGCATAGAGGGATGGATTAAGGTTCTGCTGGAGTTTTTTACGTTCTTAGCCTCATCCTGGCCAGCATCTAAGCTGCCGTGGTTTACCCAAAACAATTGCTCCTCCAGATACGTTCATATCATTCTTTATTTATAAATGAGTCTGTTGCTGAATTTTAATACTAATGCCTGACAAGGGGGCAAACAAGCACAAAGAAAATAAATAGAAGAGAAAAGAAAGAGAGCAGAGAAGTCTTGACGGGGTGAAGATCGCTGTCCATGGTGCTGAAACTAACTCGCCTTCCTCTCACTCCTCTGCTTCTCTTTACTGTTTATACACTTTGTTGTTTCAGGTCCCAGTTGGTGAATTTTGGGAGCAAGACCACAAATTCACCACCCTTCACACTAAAGAGGGCTCCACTTCAGTTATTTATTTAGCTGAAAGCAGACGTCTGTGGCTGCTTTAATTAAACCAGCTGGCTCCATATTCCCCCGTCACTTTGTAAACTTTCTAAGAGACACATAAAGAGTGGGTTAGACTCCTTTAGTGTGCTCTTTATGGTTTGACTCAGACAAGCAATGTTTCATCTTACATGAAGCTATTGTTGGGTTAAATGTCCCGTCACCCTTTTAGTAACAGAGGATCTTTTAAATGGTATGGAAATAAAGTTTAAATCGACTCAACAGGAGTGAACAGAAAACTTGCTTGGTTTTGGTGAGCCTCTTAGCTTTAATATTAGCCAGATGTCAGTTTAACAGAGAAAACAACATTTGACAGTCGAGTCGTTTCCATTCATTTTTTTTAATTAGCCAAGCGACTTAGCTGCGGAGGCTTAAAGCTGAGGCAAATCAATAAAAAACCAGTGTGCAGGTGCATCCTGCTCCTCTCAATTTATAACAAATTGTAAAGGTTTGGTTTCAGGTTTTAGACACTTATATTTGTTTATTTAAGCTGACAGGATGAAGAGTGTCTGCAACACTGACGCTGTGCTGATTGGCCGGTTGTTAGATGACATCACCCGGGGCTACGTCTGCTCTCCTCTTTTATTTGTTTTGTACACGAATCAATGTCACATTATCGGATTTGCACACGATTCTCTGCGCAGACATCCACAGTCGGAAAGTGATCGGGTCTTTGGTAAAGGCCAATCAAATCCAATTTATTTATACAGCTCGTTTATAAAACACAAGGTTACCAATGTGCTGAACATCACTGAACATAAAAGCATTTAAAAGGCAAAAAATAATACATTTCACATGCCATCCACCACGGTGTGAATTTCTTCCTTTATGGTGAAGTATATTTGTGAGAATGCAAAACAAATTAATAATAAAAGTATTTCATTAAACAATGCTTTTTATTTTTTGTATCACCATTGGCTTCAAACCAAGCTGCCCTTCAGGGACAGCAACGATACCTTGATCCTTTGTTTCTCAAAAATAGAACAAAATCACATAATGGAGATCAGTGGTGCAGGTTTACAGACTTTACTAGCTTTTAACACATAAATCTCTGCCAGAGTCCAGAGCACTATCACTTTTATTTCTCAGGAGCTGAAATGTGCAACTCTGGTTTGTCGGTCTTTATATCTGTTGATTAGTTAATTTACATCATTGTACCAATAATAATCTAATAATCAAGGTTGTCTGTCTGTGAATTAAAAGTTAAGCTTCTACCTGCGTTTTTACGTTTCGTTAAGATAAAACAGATTAAACATATTCGAAAGATAAAATCCTATTTTCCAAAAAGCTGTTTTTATGCTGGGAGGCCGTGCCACTCGAGTGATTTCTCCTTGTGCATTGGACCTTGTTCAAAATCTGCGATGATGAGAATCCATGGCAACGGAAAAGCTGTTTACTGGCAGGATAACACTTACTAAGCTCTCCAAAGCCAAATTAATGAGTGAAATAACACCAAATCCCTTATGAGTTGCATAGGGAATGCTAAGGATGCATGGAGACAGAAAAGTAGAGGAAAACACAACCGTTTCTCCTAAATGTTCAGATGGAAAATGTAATGTCGCTGGCTAAAAAAAAAGATGAACCCTAAGTGCTAACAAGGATGCAGAGGGAATATAGAGAATCCAGCTTTATGACCCGGCAGCCGGACGCCCGGGTGATTCAATTTGCTTTAATTCTGTAGGAGCGGAGATAACAAAGCTGTAAGAAAAGCTATAAGAAAAGCTACAAGGTGGAGATCCTGCAGGGTGTTTCACCTTTAACATGTCACGGGAAAGGAAAAAATCTGAGTTTCTGTCCTTACAAAGTAGAATTCTGCAGAAAAGTACAATTTCTCACATCCTCTACACCATAGGTTCTCAAAGTGCGGCCCGCGGGCCAATGGCGGCCCGCAATTACATTTCTGGTGGCCCTCAAAGACTACATTTCTTAGAAAGAACATTATTATTAACTTTTATCTTTTTAAATCAAATGCATTTCTAAACTCCCCCTAGTAATGTTTCCTTGTTTCTTCTGAGATGGAGGATCAGGAGTTGGAAATTTGGCTGCTGGAGTGAAGGTTTAGGGATGGGCAGAGAGTTCTTGCTTGTTTTTATCTTTTGGTGTGGAAATGCAACCTGACAATTAAAATGATTACAATCAGGATTTTTCAGTTTTTCCTTTTTTCCCCTTTGGCAGCCCCCCGGTCTATTGTTGGGTTTCTAAAGTGGCCTTCAGCTACCAAAGGTTTGAGAACCCCTGCCCTACACAGTGGTTCCCAACCTAGGCTCCCTGAGGCTTTGACTGTTCAGAACCAGCGTGATTTATGGGCCATATCCACGCAGAGATTCACTGAGGTGCTTTCGTTCAGGTTTTTTAATCACTTCTGTGTTTCATTCACACGGAAGCAGTGTTTTGGGGAACTTTGCACCCATTCATTAATGAGTCCTGCTTAAGGAAAGCCACAGTGCAGATGATCTGTCCATGTTTTAGGGGAAAACAAAGAAAAAATAAAGCTAGATGTTGGTATTTATCTGCAGGAAAAGAGTCAGAGAGAAGCATAACACTAAACAAGGGTCCAACTCGGGTCCACAGTTTTTTCAAAGATGCACGAAGGAGTCCTCAGGGAACCGCTGCTTTACACCAGTGGTTCTCAAACTGGCGATTGTACAATTATGGGGTTTGCCAGATCATTTTAGGGTGTTGTATGGTGGCTTTCAAACCTGAACCATTAATTCAGAGATAAATCTTAAATCGGCACCTTAAATTTTCAGCACATCATGAACATAACATTCATTTTAAAAATCTGAACTTGGCATCATGTTTGGTACTTTGTCACAGCAGTGAACCAAATCCACACAAAACCCACGTTATCCTCCTGTAAGTGAAGATTCTAGTCATTTTCCAGCCAAATATTTAGAGGATGCTGCAGGATAACCCATGCATCAAACAGTAATTGCTGTCGTCGGGGGAGGAGGTGGCTGCAAACACAGATGTGTGTTATGTTAGGGGTCATCTCAAACTACTCTACACAACAGAAAGACACTGGCAGGAGTTCCTCTTTCCCATCACCTCACCTCTGTCACCAACATCTGTTGGACCTGGCTAAATCCGGCATTTCCAATTCTATATAAAAACTTTAAAAACAGAGCAAAGGATGATTAATTGCTTTATTTTCCCCAAAAGCTTCCACCAAGCGGAGCGGAAAGACTTTACCTGAGAGTGAAAGATTCGGTCTGAAGACGTTGACAGCAGCAATTTACCAGGCCGTCAGCGGAGTTTCTCACTCCGGGGATCATTTGTAATTTTTGGCACACGTGTTTCTGCAGAAGCCTGTGAACAGTCCGCCATTAATTACGTCTGTCTCAGTTACTCCGAACCATCATTTGCTTGTGTTTCCCTGGAGGTCTGCCCACTTAATCACAAGCTAAAGGATGATGACAGAAAACGCTGAAGCAGGAAGCTGCAGCATCCTGGTGTCGACTGCAAGTGCTTGATGATGGGTTGATATTTGATGCTGGCGGTGCTATAATTACCCCCCCTCCTGGGTCTGGTGAATGTTCCGATATGGGCCAACCTTTTAATTTTCCAAAGTCAACATAAATGGAGTCTAAAAATGTCCCTTCGCCTGAGCAGATAACTTAACTGCTGAGCAAAGCAGGAGCGGGAGGGACGAGGAGATGTAAGAGAAAGAAAAGTCCATAAAACCAAACATACATTTGTTGCGAGGTTGTCGAGGTTAAATTAAAATCTATTATCTTAAAACAAAAGACTTGCAGCAGGGGATGAAGAATTAAGGAGATGCTATTGTGATATTAACCCGGCAACCAGACTAAATATCAGCCATGCAGCGTCACATCACACTGTTTCATCCTCTAATTTCTCTTGCAAAGCCTTCAATGCTGTCAAGTCAGTTTCAAGTTCTCTTTTTTGCTGTTGCATTTATCTGGGTTAGACTTAATTGCTCTAATAACTTATGAAACTAATAACCGCCGGCACAAAACGGCTTCTGCTGACCTTGATCTTATTTGCTGCAACACTGAGGAGGAGAAAACCCTTCCTGTCTCCTGTGCCATCAGTGATTGTTTGGCAGGAGCTCAACCCCCCGGTGCACACGCCGGCTTTATTTTTCATTATTAAGACAATAAACAGCAAAAAAAAGTAGGACTTGGACAAAGAGTGTACTTGGGAAATAAACATGAAAATGATATTTTAGTTAATGTGTTTTGGTGTTTAGTTGTCAGGGAGCAACATGGAATAATGTGATATATTCAATATTTATATTCCTGGTCATATTATATCTTAAATGTGTTTTATTTCTTCACTAATTTATTATTTTTATTCTAATGTCTTATATTGCTGGCACTTTGAGTCAACTTTGTTGTTTTAACATTACGGTTACAGTATTCCTGAGCTCCGCAGGTCAGACCTGGCTGCGGTCACCCCGCAGGTATTAATGCTCAGCCGCAGCCAGACTCTAAAAGCCACAGCCTACAGCCCTGCATGCGCTAAATAACAAGCAGCGTGCTGTTTTTAGGAAAGAAAACATAGATGTTTGCGTGTGTGAATAAGTTTTAGAATATTATGCAATCAGGATGATCCAAATCATCAAATAATTCGTTCTATCCAACGTTTTCATCGGCGTCCGGCCTCCTCTGGTGCAGACTTACGAACTCCGTTTCATTTCAGTGACGTAAAACAGTGATTTTCATTGAACCACGACCTTTATAGACAGTTTATATACGAGTTCATCTATGGATACCTTCCAGAAATTTAGCGCAGAACACGATTTGGGCCACTTTTTCCTGCAGGATGAACTTTACAGTTAAAATAAGGATCTGCAAATCCAGTCATTGAGGGTCCAGCCTGCAGGTTTTAGCTGCTCTTTAATCTAAATCAGCTGTATTATAGCTGGGACACATCTAAAACATGCAGAACCCCTGCTGTAGAAAGCAGAAAATAAATAATTGAGGTCATGCTTCCATCCAACGCATGTCTCCTTCAGGGAAATTAACAACTCAGCATCTAGGTGCTAAAATGCCTCCAGAAGAACATTTTTCATTGAAAAATCTTTCTGGCACTGAACCAAAACCATGAGATACAGCCTGGGAATCCAACCCGAGCAGCTAAAACGTCTGTCTGGAGGATCTGAGCTCATTTAGGGAAAAGCAAGCTTATTACGCCTCCATATGATCCCGACTCAAACAGCGACAGCAGCTTTCATGTCTGAAAAGCTCTGATTATAAGAAAAGCTCCAGTTCAAGATTTCATCTGTAGCTTCATATCCATGTCAAGTGCTAGTTTTTCTAATTTCACCGTAGAGCTGTTAGATTTATCTCCTTTCCTTTGTTTTAAAAACCATCCTAAAGCAGCTCCACAGAAACCAAGCTTTTCCTCCAAAAGCCTGAATCATTGTCCGGGTGCTGTCCGAACCCGTCTCCGGAAACGGCACCGTCTCGTCTGACATAATCCGGTCTGGACTCGTCTCTGCCACACCAGCCCGTCTCCTCTGCAGTCTGACGGGGAGATCTACGCTCACTATCGGGTCTGACACCTTTTAACCTCCAAAATGTCCAACAGCGACTACCTGTGCAGTTCGGGTCTCTTCAGCGCTTCCACTCGGGACAAACGGAGACAAACAGCACATCTTTGTTCTGTTTGCTGCCTGATGCACCGGCGCTTTACGGCCGGGTCGCTGTGCTCGCAGCAGGAGAGGATCGCCCCGCAGTACAACATGAAAGCTCCTCCAGCATGTAGTCAATCAACTTCTAAGAGCCTGCTTATGTTGTGAAACCAGCGTGTCAGGCTGGCTTCAGACGCAGCCGAGCATACAGAAGAGACAGCTGTGGAAGTGATGCAACGCTGCTGAAATCGAACCGGGATCACACCCACCTTGATGGAGCTCTCGGCTGCAGCGAGCGACGCCTGCAGCTTGTGGGACTTCTCCCGGTTTTCCCGGGCCTCGTCCGTTACTCTGGCCAGCTCGGCCCGCAGCTTTCCCAGGGTTTTCTGCAGCGCCGCCTCCTGAGTCTGGAACTCGCGCCGCAGCTCGGCCTCGGTGCGTTTCCACGCCAGCAGGTTGTCGGCCGTCAGCTGCTGGGTTCTCTTCATGGCCTCCAGCTCGCGCTCGTAAAAGGCCTGAGCCTTCGGAAGAGGAGACAAAAACATTTTTTAATCTGTAAAACATCTCGGGCATTTTGTGTTTGTTCTTAGGATGTAAAACAGGAAGTTACATCTCTGAGATTTCAGGCTCAGCCACCCTTTCTTCAACACATTTGCATAAACACATGCAGACTTAATCAGGCTTATCATCTGATTCATCATATGCTTCGAGGCCGACTCCGCAATCATTACATACTAATACATATATGAACGAGATAAATGCATCGCTCATTGAATTACATCCTCACATATCTTGTCAGGAAAAAACTCAACCAGTGCAAAGACGGTCAGGGGCCGCTGGAAGCATCGTTCTTAAAAGATTAACCCTTTGATCAATCAATGTGAAGAAAAACAAGAGCTAGTTCACAAATTCACCAAAAAACAGCCCAGAAGGAAGTGCACCCAAAGGCAGCACATAGTACAAACATTTTTCCTCTTTTATATAAATAACTTGGACCTTCGTGAAAGAAGTCGACCTTCCTTTTATTATCAGCTGGATTATAAGTTTTGATAACAAAACACAAAAGCCAAGACACACTTTGAGAATTTTTTGTGAATTTTATGTCGTTCTGATCGTGCCTTGTCTGGGTGGCAGTGCAGCAGCTTTTACCTGAGTTTTCTCTGGTCATGTTGCTGTTTCTAACGGTGCACATAGACTGTCTGTAACAGCATTCGCCCACATCCTCTGGATGATCTACGTGCCGCCGTTTCAGGGTCACGTTTAGCTCTGGTAAAGCAGGTGTCTTTTATATAAACTTGGCCACCGTTCCTCATATCAGCTGCACCTGGATTCATTTCTAGCTTATAGCTGAATGTCTCCCCCTGGTCTTAAAAGGCCACCAGACCCACAGATTATTACCACAATTATAACAGTCTGTACAGGAGGAGTCAGGACATGGACAACTGTAAGGAGGGATGGATATTAGATGGGGGCTAAACCTTGCTGAGTTTGGCTTCGTACTCCTCCACCAGCCTTTTCTTGTCCTGCTTCAGCTCCTCCACCCGCTCCGTCAGCGAATCCACCTGCAAACATGCCGTTAGTAACAGAAAGCAGAAAGCACTCTGCTGGCCTCGTGCTTCACTTTGCTGCTTCAGCTCTTAAGCTGCTGCGTTACCTCGGCTTTGTGGAGCTGCCCCAGCTTCTCCTGGTCTTTGCTGTAGTTGGCGTTCTGGCTCTGGTGGCTGCGGAGGAGCTCCTGGATCTCTTGTCTGTGCTGAGCCTTGAGCTCCTCCAGAGCGGCCTTCTTCTCCTGCTCAAACTGGTTCTGGGCCTGGCTGAAGGTACGCAGCTTCTCCTCAAAGGACCGCCTCATCTCCTCCACCTCCCTGGACATGGACACCACGCGCTGCGTGTGCTGCCGAAACAGGACAGGATGCAGAGACTGCGCCGACCGGGGATTGATTTATGGGTTTTTAGACTTCTCACACAGTTAGTGGCTCTTTAAAAAGGTCCAAGCCAGGTGGTGCTGCTGGCTCTGGGAGAAGCTAATTCATCTGCCAGCGTCTGCCAGTGTGATGCTCCAAATTATCAGCAAACCCACAGTGACTCATTTTAACAGACATAAATAGCAGTGTGCACAAAAAGAAGAGAAAATCCTCCCCACTATAGATCCACAGGGTTATAAACGATAACAATAACTGGATTCACACAGATTCCTGCAGGCAGTTTGTCGTTTGACATGAAGACGACTGACTGCTGCTTGTGTTTACGAAGTTTTGTTACAGAAAAGATTTCCATTAAAACACCATTAAATAAGAAAAATAACTCCATAGAGGGTGTTGCCTCAGGACTGGACAACCCAGTCTGTTACTCTGCTGAGGTGGAAAAACATACTGGGCTTCTAAAGGTGGAACAACTTGGACACTCCAAGCTAGAAACTGGCCCTGGCAGACATTTTTACTGGACCTTTACAGGCTCCTTTTAATTAAATTGGCCCTGAGAAATATATTTATTGATAATATCATGAATCATTTTTCCATTCGTTTCTACAGGTGTGTGTATGTGTGTGCATGCAGGCCAGACTAGGGATGGGCGTTCGATTAAACCGTCCTAATCAACCGTCGAGAGAATTAACGACCGGTTTTTAACATTTCTGAATCAAAATTCAGAATTTATAGGTTATGTTAAAATACAGTGAAAGTAGAAAAAAAGAGAAATATGCACTCATAATAAACTTCAACACCAGTCTAAAGCTGCATTTGTTTTATTGATCAAAAAATAATGTGACTGATGAAATTATGATGATAATTCTGCCCAGTTACACGTCGCTGCAGCAGACGGATGTGTCTTTCCATGTATGCACATGCATGAATATTATCACATTCAGGTTATTTTTACTCTTTTTCTCCTCCTTGTGGAGTCTGGCGACTGTATGCAATATGCTGCATTTGCTCAGGTTTTTAAATTATTCATAAGAATGTTTAAAGTAAACGAAAGTTTCATAAAAAGACACATCAGTTACTAAATGAGCTGGATAAAGAAAATATAGCTGAGCTAAAACAGTTTTAGCATTTCTGCTGTCTTTTTCTCTCCTACCTGCACCGAACACATCTGTCTGTGTCAGGCTCATTATATTCACAAGTCAAAGAAACCAGCTGGTCTGTCTACTTTAAATCAGGATACAGGAGGTAGTGGAAGGGGGCTAAATCTTTAATAACACAAACAGCAGTCCTTTTAATGCAGCGTTAAAAAGATTCAAGCCACAGTTTCTGTTATCTAACTTGAAAATGACTCTGCTTCTTGGCTGCTTGCGTCAAATCATCGCCCTCCACCATCGTGCTGATACTATGAATCTTCTGTGCTGATTTGCTGTTAGTATATTACTTTTCTTTCACCAACCATCTCGACTTGTAAACCTTTTCTTTTTCTCCTGCAACCCTTCCGAACAAATCATACTTTTTCTAAGTGCACTAACATGAACTTTAACATCAAACATGTTGACTGAGGCCTGGAGAGTCTTTGTCTCTGACCATCAGGGTAAAATAATCTTTGCCACAGAATAAAGATGCACCCCAGGTTAAGGACTGTTTATTTGGAGTTTTCCCAGTATAAATGTTAGTATGTGGTTAAATGTGATGGCAGCATCGTGTGCTTGTAACCTATCGACAGAACAGACGTTGTGTAGCGTTATTCCTCTGTATACCTGAGCCTCTGTGCAGAGCTGCATGTCCTCCACTCTCTGACGGTAGCTCTCGAACTCGGCCAGCGCCTGCCTCTTCATCCTCTCGTGCAGCTCCATGGACTCCTCCAGGGACTGGATCCGCCTCTTCAGGTCCATCTCATCGCTGATTTTGCTCTTATACTGAGACAAAGGCACAAGGTTCAGTTAGCCAATATGTGGGAAGATTCCCATATCGGCTCATCTCTCACACTGAAGGTTTGATGTTACGCTAACGAAGCCAGCAGCAAACACGGGAGAAAACGTTGTAAATAAACATCATGGATTTAATCAAAATTGAATTTTAAATAGATGAGCTGATGTAGCCAGACTTTAAATCCGGCCCAGATTTTCCTCTCCATGAAAAACTAATGGAACTGTGAATCATAAGATTAAATGAGAACATTCAGCTCAGTTAAATTAATCCTATTTTACTGAATAGAGCAGTGAACGCTGCGTTCAGGGACGGTGGAGAAATTTAAGGTGGAAATGTTTAAATCACAAAGAAGCATAACTTTCTGATTGATGAGGTTTAAATGAACATTCAGGTGATCAAATGTTGAATTTAATCAGATTTCTTCTGGTGAGCAACAAATTTAGTTTGAATATAAAGGTCTGGAACATCAAAGTGATTACTACTCAAAAACACTGTATAAAACTTTCTTTATAATCCTTTAAGTTGGTTTAACATTGTATTAAAATAAGTTTCCAAAAGGTAGTTAAAATAAGAAAAGTGGCATTATTAGTTTTCACTCTGGAAATTGTAAACAACAACTTGCTCAGCAGCTTAAATCTAGAAAGAACAGAAAAAAAGGAAAACTCGATTTCAATCTCCTACATGCAAAATGAGGACGTTTTGTTTTTATTCTGTCAATTGAGAGGAAATGTAAATATTGTAGGTCGCCATCATTTAACCCCCATCAGAGGACTAAAAGGCCTTCCCAAAAGACTTTGTGATAAAATGACTTTTATTGCTCCGATCTCTCAGTCATCTTCAGTCTTAATGAAATGTAATCACTAACATTTTTAGCACTTTAGGTGAGAAATTTCAGACACAGTCGGCATTTTTATGAGACAAACACACCAAAAAAATTTGTTTAAATGGGTAATGAGCAAATATTCCTAACAAAGCAGCGAATCAATTTTGTTACTAATTTTCAGTTTACAGTGTCTTTGTCTTAGAAAATTGGTATTTAGAGGGCTGAAAAAAGTTACATATTTGTTATTTTTGATTAGAACTGAAGATGACTGAAATATCAGAGCAAAAACATCAGATGCTGTCATTTATTGCTAAATTGAGAGAGAACTTTTTTGTCCTCCAATAACCCAAAAGGGTCGTAAATCTGTCCCCAGTGACCTGTTTACATTCTGATAACAGTCGTTAAAGAAAAACAACATAATCCCAGATGAGGCAAAACAGCTAAAGCTAAATGAAAAATGAACTAAAAGAAGCATTTAAAGGCATTTCTGAGACATCTTCCTGGATTCAGGCTGAGAAGCAGGAAAAAATTAAAAGACTCATTTAAATCTCTCTGGTTTTTCCTTTAAGTATCTCCAGCCCTCAAGCATAAAAATAAAAAAAAGCAAAAACTGACGATATTAAACCATTATTTTAACACCCAGCACAAGTAACGGAAATAATTAACATACATGTAGAGCAGAGAAGAACAAACCTGTAGGATCTTCTCTCTGGTCTCTGACAGAATCTGCTGCACCTCCTCCTCGTGCGCCTCCTTCAGAGTGGCGATGGCCGCCTCGTGTTCGTCGTTTTTTGTGTTCAGTGCATAGATAACCTGCGAAAAGGAGGAGAGAGCTGTTAAACGTGACCTTAGTACTGTATTAAAACTGAAAACAAGACTCATAACTTAGGTTCAGCGCACATGAACTGCAGCGTTGGGTACATGTTCCTGAATGTTTAACGAGTGCACCAGCAGAACACGACTGCACGGGGATGAAGGGAGGAAATATCAGGGTGCAAATTACAAATCTGCAGAATGACAGACTCATTCTGAACCTTCACACTTGATGAACAACTGATTCTAGGCATTAGGCAGGGGGCTGAATATAAAGTTCATGAATACGTAAAGATCTGAAAAGAAAAATGCTTCTTCTTTTTAAGAAATGTTGGCATAAACTTTCAGTCATCACAAGGTTAAGCTTGAATAAAGGCATCTGAATGTTTCTTCCATGTCATCAAGATCTGATCACTAGAAGCCCAGTTATCTTATGAAAGTGATCCTCAGTCCTGGTCCTTGGGAGCGATGGCCTGCTGGCTCGGAGGTTCATGTCAGTCTGCTAATTACCGTTACTTTAAGTTAGGTGTGCTGCAGCAGGGAAACGTCTGAAACCTGCAGGACACCTGAGGATCCCTGCCTTTGTTTAACACTGACCTATAAATGGGTAAAACATTACAAAGGCTCCTAACTCTGAACCAGAGTTGTCGACACATGACAAAAATTCTGCAAACAAGTGGTTTTAAACTGCAAATTTGTGCACCAGTAGCCTGTCATAGCTTTAACTGGTCCCAGGTTTTCCCTGAAAGAAAAATACCAAAGATAACACAGTCTAACAGACAGAAATTAGGAAGCAGCAACAAGGTGCTTCCCAAAGAGCTACTGGCTGAAAACTGTGTCTATGTGAGGAAATTTGACTAAAGAAGTGGAAGGCTTCAGAAGAATAAAAGAACAGGATTAGACAGTGAAGGAAGTGAAACTGGGAAAAAGGCTGAGCTATGCCTAATAACCCAAGAAGTGGACTGAAGGTGAGTGGCAACAGGTCAGCTGGAGGAAGAAGACTCCGAACAACCCGGAGTTCATCATTACTGAAGCGGTGTGTGACGAAGAACAGAACAAAAAGGCAGAAACATCCAAAGATGAGCTTTGAAATGTCCTTCAAAAGCAAAAGTAGCCATTTCTGGAACCGTTCAATACAGAAGAATAAAGGAGGTGGGACCAAATACTGACCTACAAGCTCGTCTGAATAGGGCTGGGTATCACTCCTAATTTCCTGAATCGATTCAATTCGATTCACAAGAGCAAATAATGCTCATGTCACATCAATATTTCTTGAATATGAAGACATTCGCAGATGGAAATTTTTATGAAACGCTGAAGCAATCTTTCAACAGTGTGTATTTTATATACATTTAATATCCATGTTTTCATTAAAAAAAGTCCAGCACTGGCATGTCACATTTATTTGTGAGCATAACATGTTAAACATAAATACAGTATTAACAGAAACACAACAATAAAAAAGAATGGCCAAATAAAAACTAAGCTTTCTTTCTTTTAAAATTGTAAAAAAAAAAAATCGATTTTCGCATTTTAAGAATCGATTATTGATTTTTTCTTTTTAAAATTGATTTTAATCGATTAATCGATTTTTTAAGCCCAGCTCTATGTCTGAAGTCTACAAATTGGTTCTGCCTAATGAACAGAATGTTAAAATATGACATAAAGACCTGTATAAAGACATGATACAGGCAGCGCTTACCAGTCAGTCACTCACAGGGACAATTTATAGACACGAACATGGATGTGTGAGAGGAAGCTGCTGCCCCCTTCATAAACATGCAAATAAATGCATAACGATTACTTTCCTTAATTTGAGGGGAGTGTTAATTTGTGTGAGCGAATAAATTCCCCCACAAAGAAGCTGTTTGAGCGTTTACGTTGACATTTCTTCCATCAAACGTAGGGATTAAGCACAAGGTTTATGATACTGCTGCACAGCAGATTCAGAAAAGCCACGGAAATGTTTATAGCTGGTATGCAGCTGTGTACAGTAAACGCTGCAGAAACCCTCCCAGTCCACGCTTTGATTCTCCCAGTATTAGCTCAGCGTTGCCCCGCAGTCATGAATTAGAAATGGGTTGATGCTGCGTGCTGCTGGGGTTAAAAATAACACGAGCAAACTGTTGTGCATGAGATTGACCTTTAAATCCATCCCCAAAAATACATGCAGTCATCCGGACAGCTATGATCTGACAGCAGTGATTCCCTCACTGCAGCCGGGCGGAGCGGGGACACAAACGGATTTCACTTACACAAAAAATAAAATAAAATAAAAAATCAGGAGATGCAGCAAGAAACTAAGATTGTTTGAAATAATGAAATCCACTTCGGATGCTCTGCAATGAGTTGACTTAGTGGGAGATGAAAGGATCCGGGCTGACAGGTTGAACAGTTTGTCAAATAAATATGCATTTATTCCTCACAGACGGCTGCGAGGAGAGAAGCTTTGACACTTTATAAACAAGACTTTACATCCTTCACGTCACTGTGTACCCATGATTGATCTTTTTAGTTTTTTTTAAGTCTATAATTCAACATTAACCATTTTTAAATCAACCAGCGTCACTAAAATGGAGCAATATTTTTAAAAAATTGCGACAAAGGAATGTCAGGTGGCAGCATGCGGGACATGGATGCTGTAATTTATCAGAGCTGGAAACAAACTGGGATTACGGGGAGTAGAAAAAAAACTGCAGCGGACTATGGAGGACCAGGAGAGTTCAGTATTTTAGTGATTAGCAGTCCATTGTGAAATAAAATGGATTATATACAGTAATTTCAAATTTAACATTTGAAAATGCAATGGGAGGGTATGAAAATAGGAATGGGAATATATGATACGGAAAGGTATTTCTAACCAAATTTATTGATTGTGTCAATTCTGTTTTTAGAAAAAGAGACATGAAAATGCATTTTCAAATAACTGGATTTAATGAATGAATGAATAACTACCCTTTAATAATTCCATTTCAAAAAGGAACTTACTAAAGGCTTTGCTTATTTGATTTCTTTTTACATGAATTAATTGTTGAATTACAATTAGTAATCTATATTTTTATCTGTAGTAATCTATATTTTCATTTGACAATGAAAATGTCAGTGTTTTTTCAGTGACCCTGACTGTGTCAGGCAACATCTGGGAAGTTTTATCATGAGAAACAGACGTGATTCCCTAAAAATGCTTCAATTCCCTCTAAAAGGCGCTAACATCCGTCTCCTCCCACCATGTCTCAAGTTCTGAGAACTGGAACCAGAGAAATAAAATGAGCATGACACCAAACTATTCAACACCGTATACTGGGAACTGTGAATTATCAGTTTTAAATATATATAAATGTTAATGCTCGGATGCTGACTCAAGAAATTAGCCAATTAATGATGGTGCAGTTTAACAGGCAACACTTTGAGACACGTATTGTTGATTCTAGTTAAAAAACAGAAAATTGATGACCTGACATAAAGGCTATGAGGGTCAAAACTGAAACCTCCAGCAGTGTCTGTCCCCATTAGGCCTGTCATGGTACATATTTTACAATTCGATTAATTGTCTCAGAAATTACTGCGATAAACGTGGTGAGGTTTTTTTGAGACGATTTTCAACTAATAAAAATCAATAAACTTTAATTTCTAAAAAAATGTTCACTGGAACGGGAAGAAATTTTAAATAACTAAACAAAACAAAAAATAGAAGCAAGTCTCAGTCTCATTAATAGTGAATAAAAAAGCAAATACAGTAAATATGATGGATAATGAAGTCTCTGTAATGCCTTTCATAAATATTAAACATGGAGTTCAGAGAGGGAAAATCATCAATGAAACTTATTGTGCCCATTTTTTCTTACCTTGCCATTAAATGACTTATTGCTTATTGCGACAGGCCTAGTCACCATGGCTAAAAATGCACAGTGTGGTAAAGATGGAAGTAACTGAGAGGCCTGAACAAGCAGCCGAGTGGAGGATGTCCATGTAAAGCCTTAAATCATGAGTTTATTTTTGGGGGGGCTTTCATGCAAAGTGTCTTTGACAGCTTTGTGTTCATAAATGAGCAATGAAATGTCTAAGATCAGACACAAACTGCAAAGAGCCAAAAAAAAAAGCAGAGAAAATTTGGTTGGCTCCAAAATAAACCATCTTTTCGTCAGCTTGTCTAAATTATTCAGCCGACTCAGTCTGTCATCAGCTTAGGAGGCGAGCGTAGGAAGCAGACGTAACACTTAAAGCAGCTAAAACCTCCATCGCATCCTGCAGAAGAGTCCTCAGCACGCTTCTGCAGATGAAACGCACTAATCACACGCAAACACACACACACACACACAATACACACAGATTGTCAAGATCCTCACTGAGCGCTGACCCCAGGTCCAGACTCATCAGTGTGATTAGCCTGGCAGAGGTCAGAGGTCACTGTGTGTAAATGTCTGAGAGTTAAAAGCCACCATGAGAGAGAAAAACTCGCCAACATGTTAATAACTGAGCAACCAATCACTATTAAGTCGTTATGTTTTATGCTACATTTGTGTCTGTGCTTCAGTTTCACACTTAATACAGAACATTCAAGGATTTCTAAGGAAACATTCTGCCTTTTGGGGGCTTATAAATTGTGCTTACTGCTAAATTTATAGGCCTTTGTTAGCCTGGCTGATTCTCCCAGACTGGGCTTTTATTAAAGCAAGTCCTGCTGTAAGGCTGAATTATAATTCTCTGTCGAGGTGTTGTGTTGTAAAGCCTGCAGGTACACAGAGTTCAGCTTCAGATCTCACCCTTTGTACTCAAAATGTGCAGAATTCAATAAGAAAACAGCAATAAACGGACACAGCATGGCTGATTGTGACATTATGACCAATGTGTTCAACATGTAAGAGTTTTTTTAATCAGTATTAAATAAATGACACGTGTATGAAGGGAAAAAAACAACTAAGAGACAACTGGAGATGGATAAAATAAATCTAAACACACTGTTCCCCATAAAGTTAGAATACAAAACCAATTATTATCATCGTTTGGGGTGATTTTTCAGAATATGCATTTATTTGGCTCCTTTTTTACTTTGTTTTAGTCCCTTGCAGTAAATATTTTCTATTTTCGGCCTTTTAAATCTCCATATTTAGTGCTTGTGATAAAAAGTGCCGTTTGCAATGACAACAGGGCTGTAAGAGAGATTCCAGACAAATAAAAGCCTGAGCCATAAACGTAGCAATGAGCTTCACATCATAAAGACGTCCTTTGTTTGACGAGCTTCAAGCAGAAGACTGGCGTGGTTTGGAAAGAGGTGCAGCACTCCTGGAGCCGCATGTATCACCTTGTTTTATTTCCCCATCCTCTTATTTTTTCTCTTTTTCCGCCTTGGTTTCATACTACGGATGTAAATGAGCAGTTTTACTACAATCCAGCACGGTTTCATCATGCATCTTCTGATGTTCATTAATAAGCATCTCAATTACCAAATAAAAGAATAAAAGGTGAGAGGAAGTGACAATCTGTGGGGCTGACACAATAATCTTCATGATCAGTTGGAGGTAGAAACTATGCATGAATGCAACTTAAAAGGCTTCAGAAGGAAAACGTCTTCCTTTACTGTCAGCTGTGCAAATAAAGCTGCAATAACCAAACGCTGTCACATGATGCATCTTTTATATCTCCAGCTGAATATTTACTCCTTTATGACATGTAGCCAGAATTTCTAATTAGTTTTTAATTGAGCACCTCTGAATAATAATATATGCTACTGTTCCTGCCTTCTAAATGCTTCTAAAATAAGAGTGAATAAGTGAGGCAGTGTGTCTTTTAGAGCAGATCTTCCCTCGTCTTCTCGGGTCGATCGCTTTGTGTTCGTGCAGCAGTTTGCTTAAATGACAGTGAAACCAGTCCGATCGATAAGGCGACGACAAAATGCAGCAGACTGTGTGTGTGTGTGTGAGTGTGTGTGTGGCAGATCTTCTCACTGTAAAATAAACTCTGCTGTCAGACACTATGCAAACTGGGAAATGTCACTTTAGAAAACAAGCTCCGCCTACTCATTTTAACTTTCTGACTCCTGCCTGGGCTTCGGTTTTCTCATTCTCGTTGCGTCTTATTGCCATGTTTGGATTAAATACATTTCTCTTTATGATTGTTTTGTTCACAGAAAGTTTAAAAAAAGGAGCTGAACGAACAAACCGTAATGGACAATACAGCAGACTAGTTGGAGCAAAAAGAAACAGAAGTCTTCACTTTAGGCCCCTTGGTACCAGCAGGGCCTGGTTTAACCGTGTCCATCCCTTTCTGAGTACAGTGGAACAGGATATCCTCATCATTGAATGAGAAGTTCTTTATCCCAGAAGGAAACTGTAATGTTTGTAAGCTTTGTGAGTCCATCAAAAACGGACTCACAGAGCCGATCAGGCAAACTCGCTCATAGTGATAAATGAGATGTCACATGCACAAAAATGATGTAGAACTTGATATGACAGATTTCTTTGATGCGAAGTCTGAAATGGCCGACACGACTGACAAAAATAGATGAACAAACATGGCATCTGTCATTACTTTTTAATTAAATTAGAAAATCTATGATTCAGTTCTGCTGAAATTTCATCTCCGCCCGTTCCCATCAGCAACGGGTCGCATATTTATCCCAGCGATGAAAAAGAAAACGTGGAACGTGGAGGCTAGAGTTTAGCGTCGTAGCTCAGGGTAAATATCAGATGCTAGCAGATTTGATTCACACATGTTGATCCGGTCCAACGAGCCGACGCAGCATCAGAACCACAGAGTCGCAGAGTCACTAAAGGTTAAGCAAAATCAAAACGCCTTTATTTCCAACGGTGGCCCGTTTAAGTGTTTGAACTGGAAGGATGAAAGCTGTTGCAACAAAGAGCTGAAATGAAGCTACAGAGGAAAACTTTAGGACGGCTGCAGCCCAGAGCTGATTTTAAAAAATGTCAGCAGGAGTCAAATTTTGTTGCTCTAATATATCTGATTTTACAAAAGGATCAAAGGATCCAACACGGGAAAGATGAAAGAATCTACTGACCGCCATAAAAACTCGGACTTTCTGCTTTTACTTCACACACAGAGTAGCACACACACCTGCAAGTCCACTCTCTCCATCAACAGATGGGACTTTGATGATAATGACGACGTCTAATGACCGCCATTTACCACCTTAATGAAAGGCAGCAGTCATTTTCTGCCCCGTAGCCGCGGCTTTGTCTCAGAGTGCAGCGGAAGCAGAAAGGACCACAAATACACTTCTGCTCTTGTTTAAAGAAAAGACTTTCTCTTTCCAAAGTTTCTGAAATATGAGGGAGAACTGGTGTTGGTTGTTAGCCAAAGGAGTTAAGTTTGATATCAGCGAATCGGATGTTGGCCAATATTGTGCTTTCCTCAAAGTAAAAAACAAGCGTATGAAACAAACACATTATAGGTACTAATCGGAAAATTAGAATATCCTGGAAAAGTTGTTTTATTCAGGCAATTAGACATAAAAGGTGAAACCAATATATTTTATTTTATCTATTTATTTATCTATTTTTATGATATTGGATTAATCCCTAGTGGGAAATTTAAACTATGCATTTAACCCGTCTCTGGAGGAACAATCAGAACATTAAACCCAATATGTACTAAGTACAGATGCAAGATTTTACTTTCAGAGGCCTGACATTTTTGTATTCAAAATCCATTTTTTATTGATTTCCAGCAATAATTCTCATTTTCTGCGTTTTTTAATTTGAGGTTTTTTTGAAGCTGCAAATCCTGATCAGCAAAATTTTAACAAATAAAAGCTGAATTATAGTGATTTGCATACTATTTGTGTATATATGTACATTTCATCTTTGAAGTGAAGTTACAGAAATGCAGCACTTTTTCAGGATATTCTGTATAGAAATAAAATCCACATGTTCCACATTTTTCTTTTGAGATAAAGTATATTCTCATTTCATTGGCACCATTAATTGATTTTGAGACTTTAGGCAGATTTAGGCAAACAGTGACGACCTGAAAGTTGCTGTGAGGACGGTTTATTCGTCTCTGATCCTGGGGTTTTAATCTTTGTAGCAGGGAAGGTTGGAGTGACTTTAAAGTTTCTTTCTCCAATCACTGGATCTCTGCTTCTTGCTTATTTTGCTTTTGGCATCTGGCCTGAAGTTGGTCTGAAACCATGACAACCATTGCATTAACTTTAATAGAGCGATTATTTATCTCTTTGCGGTCATTTAATCATCACTGAAAGCCTCTAACAGGAATATCTCAGTAGAGAAGGCCAAGGTTTTTATTCTTTGTTCCTGTAAAGCAAGAAGCAGGAGGATGGAGCCGTTTTCTGAACATCGGGCCATTTAAAGTAAACAGGTGTATTTACAAAGCTGCATATTGATTTTTCCCCCCGTTTTAAACAGTTAACCATGCAGGAAAAGGTCAGAGGGGTCTGCAGCATGTGAATCCCGTGTCATGCAACTGGCCGAGCTCTTTCAGAGACGGGGCTGTTGCAGAGTCGGTTCACTGGAAAACTCATTATGCAAGCAATTACTTCATTATTACTGCTGCACATGGAAGTGTAGCTGCGCTGAAAGGAGGACGGCCTTGTTTCTTTCCTTCCATCCTGGATGTTCCTGAGCTTTAGCACTGAAGACTGAGTCGGAGAAAAATAAAAAGACTTACAAAAATGAGCTTCATGCTGTTTTGCAAATAATGGGGAGTCTGTACTTCCAGTGCATAGCCCTCACCTTCTACTGGAAATAAACTCACCAACAGGAGAATATTGAAAAATAAAATATATTACGCAGCTAAAATATACTGATCAGGCTTTCCAATGATACTGGTTTCCAACTGGTTTTATTAAAAGGGAGAAATAATCAACCAAACAACAGAAGTATGAGGTATGGCTGAAGTAAGTTGCTGCACTTTGAGAAGTTAAACTAATTAACATGTCTGATTTATTTGATGCCATAATTGACCAACACAACTGACAAAAATAATGAACAACACACTCCTAATATTAATTCAGAGAATTTTACTCTATTGTTCTGTCATCTGAATAAATAACTTGACCCATAACCCAGGTACATTTACTGCTAAAAGCTGTCAAACTCATAAGAAAACTGTTTATTTAAAGTTAATTTAAGACAAATATCTTTTTCAAAGCTAAAACCGTGACACCAAGAAAAGAAGAATAATCCCTTTAAAGGGTATTAAAAGTGCAAATTTAATAGTCTGTCCTGATTAGTGTGAGACATGACAGTAAAAACTTTCTCTGCCGAGCTAATTATGATCATATTCTTCCACTCATTATAATTTAATCACCTTCTTATAGGTAATTTCAATTCTAATTCTGAATATGAGCTTGAGGCTGGATCACATGGTGGTGGTATAATTCTCATTCTGCACCTGTACTGTAACATGCTGCCTAAAAAACAGTTCTTATGCAGTTAACTTGCCCAATTCATGGGAATATAATCATATTTGAGTTTCAAATAATTAAAAGTTTGTTTCATGATCGGCTTAATGTGATGTAGGTGAAGACAAAAACATTATAGAAAAAGGAAAACCTATAAAAAGTAGTCGGAGGGCAGCATTTCCACTGCACTTATTGGGTGAGAGTTTACCGAAGCATGGAGGGAGATAGGAGACTTAATTAGTTTAATTATAATGCAAGGCTGTCATGTGCTAAACGGTAAGGTGCACCTTAATCTGCCAGCTAATTATAGGATGTTCTGCCGTGGTGGAAGTGGCGGTGCTGCTGAGATACGGCTGAGCCCATGAGTAAAAAACATGCAGCCGTTCTTCATTTCATGCAGAATCACTGAAGACAGATATTTTACAAATATTTAAGTATTTTAGCAAATACGCAGCATCGGTGATGGCAAAGTCGTGACTCGTTAGACTCCGTCGGATGATTAAAAAAAGAAAACGAGGCCTTGCAGACATTTTTTTAGTCTAAAACATCACAATTTAAATGAGTTAAAGGAAACTAAAGACTAAAGACAGAAAGAAGACTGTTTACAACGCCAACATTCAGATTTTATTTTTCCCAAAAGGAAGTCAAGGAAGTCTGAACATCTTTCATAGCTGGAAGATTTGGTTCGGTTGTAAATCACCTGCAAACCAAAATGCATGTGGATGCATCTCAGTATCTACAGACAGGTTTTTTCTATCAACATATAAAAGCAGTCAGATTACTGTGAAGGTACCCATGTTTCTGTGACTTAAGGTTAATTAATGAAGCATCAGGATGAAAACAGCTAAAGCTTGCTACATTATTTCTTTTAGGATTGAATCGCAGCATCATCTCATCAGTATCCATTTGAATCTGCACCCAACGGCCTCACTGAGCTCCTCGTTTCAGGTTTTATTTAAAGTTAAGGTTTTCAGTAATACCCACAAAAAAAAACTTATTTTTTTCCCTGAATTATTACTATCTGGTATCCTTTTTCCAACATTCCAATAGTTCATGTAAAAATATCCAAATAATATTTTGTTTTTTTTTTGGTTTTTTTGTCAATATTGACTGTTCTTTCCCACATATTTCTGCAGGAAAGTTATGAGAAGTGAATCTGACTGAGGTTGCTCTTGTTTTCTGGTGACTCTCTTCATGTTGTGTGACGCTTCACCAAAAACAGGTTCAGCTTTTCCTGTTTTTCTCTGGAATTCTTGGACAATTTCAGTGTTTCTGAGATTGAGAGTTAAAACAAATCACACCTATATGAGCGAGTTCGATGAAATCCAGCCTTTTAATCACTGTCAAAACCTGTGATTCTGCATCGTGGAATTACTAAACCCAGCACGACTGCAAACATAAACATCCCATAATGTGATCGTGTCTTGTGAATTCCGTGAATCGATTCATCTTAATACCATAAAATGTGTCTAGGTGTACATTTAAAACATTTTGTGCATTTTTTCTCAGCAGCTATTGAGCTTTCTTACCACTCAGTTCACCCAATACTGAAGCTAATGTTGTTGCATGATATGCAACTTCATTATTCTGCTGATATCCCCTCATAGAATCATCTTCAGCAAACATTTTCAGCAACATTCAACAGTGAATATTTTCACATTTGAAGCCTCGAGAGGGAACGATTTCCCAAACAAATAACTCACAATACTGAGTGCGATGGACCAGAAGCAGTCTAAAATCTCATGTTAAATTTAACCAACTCCACATTGCACACTGAGTAATTAAACAGTTTAAAATGTAACTCCTAAATATTACAGGGGCTCTGATGGGAGAAAACACGTTTGTTTACAGGTTGCTTCTTCTTCTCTCAGCAGGAAAAAGAGTAGCAAGGCAACAACATTCAATTTTACCAATACAGGGCTAAATATGGGTCATCAGATCTCAAATTCTCTGTAATGGTTTCATGTAAAGTGAGACGTGACTGAATGGCAACGCTTCAGTTTAACAGAGAATCACATTTACAGATTTCTGTTTCACTTAAAGGAAGACCTCTACTCTCAGAGGAGTTTTTCATCAAACAGAATCCGCAGATATATCAAGCGCTCTGCGTGTAAGGAATGATGTGGACCCCTCTCATCTTCAAGCATGCACACGTTTTTAAAAAAAGGCTCATAAAAGGAGGACACGTTCTTAAGAGAAAATCCTGCTTCCAAAAAGCATCTGCTCGTGTAACAGACGACTTTTGCAGGAAGATGCAGGAAATGGTTCTAAAGGCAGAAAGATATATTTAGTAAATCCAAATCTGAAGAATCTCAGATGCAAGAGGACTATTTTTAGTTGACCAGCCAAACCTCTGCTGATGGTATGAAAACTAAACATTAAAAATGTTCCTACAAGTAGAATAAACGTCTGGATAATGTTACTGTACGTTCCCAGCGCATCGTTTCTCTTTATCAGACTC
This sequence comes from Craterocephalus amniculus, assembly GCA_036024015.1. Taxonomy (NCBI): domain Eukaryota; kingdom Metazoa; phylum Chordata; class Actinopteri; order Atheriniformes; family Atherinidae; genus Craterocephalus; species Craterocephalus amniculus. The sequence goes on along the minus strand of JAVQJG010185960.1, from coordinate 9,022 downwards.
AGGAAGAAGAACTCAGCTGTTTCTTTTGTATAATTATCTTTTTTTTTTTTACCACACCGTTACATGAGAGGAAATTCTGAAGCACTTCTTGAGAGCATATGCGTACACAAACAAGGCAACAGATGATTTGAGTGGCAGATGCTTGTTGCGTCTTCCGTGGATTGATGGGTAAAAATAAATGAGGGGTTGTGCACGTTTTGCATTAAGCCAGGTTTATCGGTGACAGATGCAGCGACTCCTTCTTCAGATGCGGAATTAAATTAGATAATCACTGTGCGAAAGACTCAGAAACACCCGCACCGACATCCGCGAGCGGACGAGCCTGAATTCAAATGACATGAAAAATGCTTCCGTTTCAATAAATCCTGCAAAGCAGCGCCCTGCTGCAGCATCGTCTAAGAGGCCTAGCACGGGATCCGTTCCTGCGCCGCTAACCGACCCTCCTGTACAGCTTGAAATCTAACAAGCTGCTGCTGAAATGCAGAGGAATGAAGTAAGTTTACGAGAGAAAACTGCAAAGAGGGAGATCAAATGACATCCTAGGTCATCTGAGGCCAGAGAGGTGAGTCACAACAAGAACAAAGGTGGCTTCTTTGGTTTTTGCACTTCTCTACTTTTCAGATCTTAATGGTGAAATTGGAATTCAGCCTGCGTGCCATCGGTGCTCTGAATGTGTGTTGCTGAGTTGATTACAGTCTATCTTCTGTTCCTTTCATCTTTCCACGGGTCTCGGTGGTGTCAGCCTCCTCGCCCAGGTTTTATTAAGGCGGACTGAGGGGGCTCATCTCTTCCTTTATCTGAAAGGACTGACTTTATGTTGTAGGTGGCTAGAAAAGCATTTCATTTCTCAGTTCAGTTGTCTGTCTATGAATCGTCTAAGAGATATCTGTGTGCCTAACCCTCTTAGATTTCACCTCTAAACACGGCCCATGGACTGATACAGGATTAAAAGATAGCAAAGATAACTGGCATCCTTTGGTGTTTTGGTCATTAGAGAAGCTTCCTTGTCCCACTGCTGCTGTGTTTTCAATGACATCTGCAGTTCAGAAAAAAAGGTAACAAGGTCTTTAACATTTTAAAGCCCAAGCGGCCAGCAAATCAAACTCTTAACAGATTTTATACTTGAAAGAAGAGGATGGATAATTAAATTAATGGTTAAAACACATGTAGAAAATACATAAAAGTCACCAACTGGATTTAATTTAATGAATGATGACCTTTCAGCTGGCAATGAGTTATTTAACCCCAACTGAGTCCTCATTTCTCAAGCATCCGTATTGGAAGAGACATCCTGTGGTTGTGTGGAGAATGTTCGTCTTTTTGAGGTCAAATTATTGGCATCAGGAGATGCCAAAACAATGGGATACGGGTTAGGAGCTGTCCAACGCATTATTAGAAGGAAGAACATCATCTTTAAAGGAAGAAAAACATTTAGCAGTGATGCAAAGTGGGAAAAAAGCCTCAGTTTGCCAGGGAGCATAAAGATTGGACACTGGAGGAATGGAAGAAGGTCATGTCGTCTGATGAGTCCAGACTGAGCCTGTTCCAGAGCGATGGGAGCATCAGGGACAAAACAAGCCTGTGGGGGCAGTCTATGATCTGGGGTTGCTGCAGTTGGTCAAGTCTACGTTTAGGTCCAAGTTCAGGTTTAGCTTTAGGTATTGCCACATTATGTACCCAAGGAATGATACCAAAGTGAGATCTTCACCGACAGAACAACCATATTCCAGGTCGCGGTGTAAGAAAATATCAACCTACCGAAATATTGCGATATTTCGTATGCCAATGGATTTTTGTAAGCTTCTTTAAAGGATCCTAAGCACTTTAATGTTAGATTTATATTGATAAATGTGTAAAAGCATAACAGCAGAAGTGTTATGTTTTGCACCAAGCTTAATTTCTTTTGATAAATACTTTGAAATAAAAAAAAGGAAAAATTCTGTACGACTTTGTCAACATGTTTGTTATTGTGGTGGTGGTATGTTTGATGCTACAGGGAAAACTGTTTGGCACCTTTTTTTATTTCTTCTGTAGTGAAACACAGATCCTCTCCCCTCTTTAAGTGAGCTGTGTCAAGCATATGACAGGTTAGAGTTTTTACTATGTTGTGAGAGTTTTCTTTCAATTAAATTCTGGTAAAGAAAAATCACAATGTATGGTCTTACGATCAGTATCAGTATCTTTCTCTTTGTAAACTCAAGAAAACTTGCTGCTGGTTGGCTGCTGAGAAGCGACAATTCACATTCATCTCGTTCATTCACATTCAGGACTCTGGACTGGGAAGAAAATAAACCTTTTTTAATGAAAATTCTCCTGAAGAGAATGAAACTACTCTGCATCTGCTGTCCTGCTAGCAGCAGCGCTGAACAGATCAACCCAAGTCGATGGCCTGCAGCCAGAGATGCACCCACTGCTGAACTTTATTACTCCGGGTGTCATTTCCGTCCAGCGATCCGGCTATCCCTTTCACTATCAATCACTCAGAGCTCTTCCCCTCCCTAAATGTGAAAGGCTGCTCTCGCCGAAAACTCCACAGATATTTGTCTGGTCAACAAACTGTCTAGGACCATTTAACCGGATCCTAATGGGTTTTTACAGAGATAAAAATCAGCTTGTACGCTGGCAAAACAAAACAAACGACGGCCACGAACCTGCATGAAACAGCGGCTCAGCAGGAATCTGACGGCCACCATCAGGTCTGATTAATGCGTGGAAAACGGGGGACAAGCATAATGCAAACATTCATGAATCTGTTTCATTTTTACCGCAGGTGGAGCTATATCTCGCCCCGCCCCGCCTTTCTGCTCCTGAGAAAGAAGCCGAATGCGAGGATTAAATAAGTGGAGACGGTTTATCATTTAGCCCTCCATCCATCATCTCCTCTCTCACCCACAAGCTCTGATCTGATTTTGTTTGTGGGTCTGCGGTTTCAGGGAGATGTGTGCGCACAGATGAAGCTCCGACCCTGTGCTGGAAAGATAGAGTGCAGTGAAAAATGAAATTCCTCCTGAGGGCAGCGTGACAGTCTGTTAAAAGGTGGCTTTTTGCTGCACTCCGGTTCAGACTTTTGACTGCAAAGGATGACGTCGTTGTTGAAGGAAGAGTTTGGGTTTGATGGCAAACTGTGGGGGATTGACAACACCCGATTACATGCATTTAAAAAAGAAAAAAAAAGCAATTATAGTTTAATTAAGATGTATATTTTATGTCTTTTAGCCTGGCTAATCACCGGCGTTATGGCTTATATGGCCAACGGTTTGTAAGGAGCAGTAGTGTGCAACTCTGTGGGGTGAATCGTGATGGATAGCTTACTTTTTAAAAGATCCATGGAAGTTTTCCGGGAATTTACATCCCATCCAGGAGGTTTACAATCTACTGTTTATGTAGAGTATATGGTAAATCAGATAAATAGGTGGTATTATCCAATCAGAAGCAGCTGAAGATCAATAAGTGAGCAGAAAGTTGTACTAATGCTCCTCTACGGCTGGAATAAAACCAACAATGTTGTTGTTTGTAATGCATGGTGGTGCCGAAAGCAGCAGATTGGTTCTGTGAGGATAGGAGGTAAATAGTAGCGTAAATAAGTGTAAATAAGGAAAAAGCTTCTTTTTTTTTTCTGGAAGAAGAAATAATGTGAGGGTGAAAAAAGACTTGGTCGCTGTTGATCTGAGTGGTATTTCTAGTATTACAGCTAGTAATAAATTGTGTTTTCTGCCTTTGGTGGGCCTTTATGGTGCTTTCGGTTGAACGTTTCTCTGCCTTGCATGCCTGTGCTGCTCCTCCGTGGCTCCAGCATCTGGTTGTGATGCACATCTCCCGGCTGGGGAGAGGGAAGTCCGGGCTTCCCTGTGACTCAGCCCTGATGAGCGGAAGCAGAAAAGGGGAGGAGGTAAGCTCAGAAGGCAGACGGGAGGACGAGGCAGGTTCAATCCATCTGAGTGAGCGCGCATGTTGTTTCTATCGCGACCCTTGATCTCAGAAAATGTCGACGTGGGAGCGGAGAGCCGCATAAATTTGGACAGAGACAGCAGACAAAAGTGTTTTTAGCTGGAAAAAACACAAAAAAAGTCCCTTTTGTCTGATTCATGATATGAGGACCACAGCTGCCCACACATCTGTACCCTGAGCATTAAGTCATGCCTGTGTGGGCGCTGTCTCACCTCCACGTTCAGCACAGGGACAAAAACTACATTTTCGGTCTGAATCCGAGCTGCCGGGAAGCAGATGGAGGGTCAAACGTTTGTGAGATGCAACCATGATGTCATGCATATTTAGCCCGAAGACCCAGAGCAAGGATTAACCCGGGGATTTGCTTTCCTGCTCAGATTCCGGCCATGTTAAATTAATTGTAATACGCAGAGCTTATACTCTCACCAGGGAAAAAAATATGCTGCAAAACAAACGTTAATCTTACCACTAACAGAAAGAAATAACCCACTAACGTTTCTGTCATCCTCGTGGTTTTTAATTTGGGAGAAATTTAAAATTTACACTTTTTATAATCTCTAAAGTTGATATAAAAAACTTCAGCTTTGCCGTTAACAGATAAAACAGACCAGACTTGGACGAGTACTGAGTCTGGTTTATGGCCCTGCTTCATTAAATACAGACAAAACACACCAGCAACGTACAGCCGATGGTGATTAGGTCTCAGAGTCCGGCAAAGCCAGTTCATCTTCCTGCACTGCAGCGGGAAATGAAAGGATTTGCTGGTAACAATAACTGGTATAAAAATGTATATAAGAAAGAAAAAAAAAGAAAGAAAAAACATGAAAAAGAACCTCACCTTCTGATCTAGAGAGTTAAACCAGTAAACGTGCCACCCAGCTGAAAGTCTTCACAACAAAGAACTCATCACAATAAACTACAAGCAGTGACAAAACCTTTTTATGACCCGGCTGCAAATATAACATGAAGCTGGACCTCCCACACCTTCAGCATCCCACTAGTAAAGATAATCTGTCTGCGAGGATGCTATTAAAAGACAGAAATGTGCATTTCAGACTTGGGCCAGATGTACAGGAGGAAAAGGAGGAAAGGGATTGATGTGGTGAGATTTTTAGGTAGAATACTCCTTTAATTGTCAAATATTTAGCTTTCCACATGGAAGGCCACACAGATGTCTGATAAAAGTTCTGGTCATAGGGCTAAATGATCAGCACAAAAACAAACCAGTAGTATAATCATATAACCGGTATACACTGGCTTGCATATCCAGCTTTACTTTTGAATAAATAAAACCTTATTTAAAGCATCCCTGGCATTTATTGTTATAATATTATTATTATAATATCACTTTTAGTAATCTGCAAAAGCTAAAATATAAAGTATATAGTCAGTCCAAACTCAAAATATAATGAAACAATCAAACTAAATGAGATTTGTGGTGTTACCGTAATTCTTAATGTTATTCATAAACATGATTATTATCCACCAAGGTTTGTGTTGGGTAAATAATTTCTGCCACTTCAGTGTTGGGTTATATTCATGTGTCACAGTTGGTAAAATAAAGATTTATTTGGTTTTAAACTTGCAGACTCCTCTGTTAAAGCTGACTTAAACTGATTTAAACAGCATTTTGAGGTGGAGAAATCAAACTTTATGTTCAACAAAGTTAAGTTCAAAGGATGGGACAAGAGAGTGAAAAATCTTTTATTGTGAATGAAGGATTTATAGTTCAGTTCTGACTTATAAGTCCATGAATAATCACGGGGAGCTTGAAGGGCTGAAGGGGAATATAAATCAGAGGTGAGCTCATTAATAAATTCAGTCTTAACCAGTCACATAAATACTCTCTTTGCTCTGGAACAGCTGCAGCATCAAAGAGATGGCAGCGTCCAAACTAGGAAACCACGATGTCTCAGAATGAATGCCTGAAACCATCCAAAACTTCTTTTTTTCCGGGAAAACAACTGCTGCAGTTTTCTTTATCCCCCATATGCTCTCTGGACATATTAGTCCACTTCCAAAGTTCAAAACTCCCTCACAGACAATCACCCTGCTCACCAGAGCTGACTTTTGGTGAAGAAGTGTCATCCTGTGTGAAAATTCAAAAGCCCAACCTTCTAGAAAGATGACAAAAAAGTCTTCTTGATGGGTCATACATTGTAAATTTTCTGAGGAGTACTGTGACTCAACGGTTAAGCAGATCATCAGAACCCATACAGGTGAAATACACACCCCAAAACAGCCAATTTCGTTTTCATTTTGACTGAAATGCAGCGAGCACCTAAACGTTAGAAACCTGTTTTTTGTCTCTGAGCTCAGAAAGGTGACTGCTCACCGCTCATGCACAGCTAAAATCTGCCTTTTTGATCTAAAGTACCCTTTAACAAGTACGGTAAGGGAAGAAATGCATATTTCACACGTGCGTTGTGGACGAGCGCAGACTTTCACATGAGGCATGTTTCATATCACGGTCACAGATGTGCTGACTCGTGCCGCTTCTCTCGGGAGATGCCGCTGCAGACTGATACTGCATGATTCTGCACTGCAGCGTGCCGAGGATGGATCAATACCATGGGTTTCTCCATAATATCTTCTGATGATTGCAGCCTTGTGTTTGCTCTGATGGCTAATCGGAGTGAAAGTAATGCAACGCCGTGCAAACTGTGGCTGCGTGCTGCCTGGTAGCCGCGCACTGCTGCAGGTCTCGTAATCAAACACGACGTTTCATCATTTGGTTTAATGGATCTGCACGAAGCTAAATGGGAAAGATGTTGGGCAGAGAGAACAAATAGCATATGAAGAGGCTTTTGTCGGATTTAAACCTGTTAGAGACACGTTATGAAGCTTAGTGGTGCTGACAGCTGGCCTGCAGTTTGGCTGCACACGCCAAGGTTACAGGTACAGTGTTTGTTCCAGGCAGGCAGGCCAGTTTTACAGTGTCTGAGCTAACAAAAGGTGACCATTGTGATGCTAATACTGCCTTTCTGTCATCACAATCTAACAATTCTTTTAATATTTAATTTATCTAAATAATTCATGAATACAAATCCTATAACCTGAACCACCACTTTATCAGAGCAGCCTGATAATATCCATCATCCAATCCACTCAAAGTTGGTAGGCATGTACAGTATCTTGCCTTGCATCAACAGTTCAGGCTGCTGCTGGTGTGATGGTGGGGGACATTTTCTTAGACACTTGAGGGTCCGTCGTACCAATGAAACATGCTTAAACACTGCAGCCTACCTGAGTGTTGCTGCTGACTACAGCTCCTCCACACAGTCACAAAAATAATGTTGCAAAAAGTTTTCCATACGGACATAATTCTAAGGAACTTGTGCATCCATGTAAAACCACTGAAAATGCTAAGTAGAGGGCTTACAATCATAGAAATACACCCAAAACAGCAGAGAGGACGTGTAGCGTGCACACAGCTCATGCTGCTGTGCTGCTTTAAGCAGAGATGGAGCAAAGGCGTCAGGATTGTAAACACTAAAATAAAAAAGTGGTGTTTTCAGGATAATGGACCATGTCCAAAAGTTCAGATCATCTCCAACATGATGATGAGTTCACTGTCCTCTAATGGCCTCCACAGCCACCACATCTCAGCCCCATATTCCACGAACTTTAGTTTCAGTGCTAAACGTAAATATAAAACCACACTCAGCGTCTCGGAGTTTCATCTCCAATCCAAAACGTGCATCAATAAAAAGATTAAACTTCCACTGCACTGTTGTTTCCCAGCTTTAAGATGCATCTTTTCTTGATTTCTATACCAGACTCTTTTAAAGTACTAGTGTGTAACATTTCAGGCCAAAACTAGCTGTGATTCTGATAGTTATGTTTGAGGCTATGTGCAGTGGAATTGCAAGAAGTAAAGCTTGCCACCCCCCTTTTACCTTTCAGTATGCTACATAATCGTCCAGAAGGGCCAAATAACACCTCAGAAGGATGTTTTTTTTTATTTCTTTTTGTATTTTCTGCAGAAATGACAGCTTTTCCACCATGCTTAGAAGTGTGTGTGAGGCAGGGTGTACTATGTGTATTGCAATATATAATGAATGCAGCTATATTTCCCTGAGCAGGATACACTGGAGCTGTAAGCAGTGTGGCTCCTTCTCATCCTGCCTTTGAGTTTACATCAGTTATCGGATGGTCCAACGTTTCCCTTCCCTGCTGTTTCATCCAGTGCTGCTGACAGCTACTACTAGAAAACGTAATGGCATCCCCACGAGCTTCAGCTGTACTTCACATTTGCTGCTGATAATCAGACATTTCCCATCCATCCTGCAAAACAAAGACAGTGCTGAAGTGGTAAACACTCCACACACACACGCACACGCGCTGAAGTGGTAAACACTCCACACACACACAAACACACACACACACACACACACACACAGCTAACACACTACTATGCTTTCATGCAAGTTGAATAAAATGCTAGCATAGCTGCACAGAGGCCCATATTTCTTCCTTTTTCCACTTATCCTCCTCCGTCAGCTTCCCATTCGTGTTCATCATAACATTTTCTGACACGAGTCATTTAGCAACCGTAGCGCACGTCAGATTCAGGGCTGAAGCTACGATACCGTCCATTAATCTTGCATGCAATCTTGTGAAATTTGTTTTTTTTTTCTAAAACAATGGTTTAGTCAGACAAAGTGCTGCAGAGGGAAGTTTCCGGAGACATTAATGATTTCAGCCACTTTAAAAAAAGGTCCTTAATCCTCTGCACCACATCCACAACTTTTTGCACCGATTTGAAAGTCTGTCTGGGACCGAGGGCCACACAGTTTTTATCAGTTCTCAGCACACATTCGCGCACTCTTTAGCACCTCATTACCCTGAAAAGTCCAGATAACTCAAGCTGAGAATAAGTCAGAAGTCATTTCTCCTCTACACTCATCCCACCGTTCTTCCCGTCTCAGCAGATCTCAGCACAGAGAAGACAGTTTCCCTCTTTTTCTTTTTTTTTTTAAAGGTGTCATAACCCAGAAATCCCACTTTTTCATTTAAATCCACCTTTTTTGGTAGGGTACTTCACTGAAAATGTGCTTGGAAGTCTGGGGTG
>JAVQJG010185952.1:0-21145 GCA_036024015.1 Craterocephalus amniculus | reverse complement strand
TCTATCTATCTATCTATCTATCTATCTATCTATCTATCTATCTATCTAATTACATATATATATAAACTTTTGACAATCAAATGTAAACAATATTGTCAGTTTCAGAGAAAAATGCGCCTGACACAACCAGGACATGCCAAATAAATATTGGCCACTGCCATCGGCTGTTGCTATCTTACTTGTCGATTGCAGTCAACAAGCTGAATATGCAAGATCTAAGGCTGATAAATCTGTCCATCTCCAGACTCCGATGTGAGAGATAGAAAAAACGAAGCAAACGTAAAAAAAAAAAAAAATCAACACTGTAGTTGTCTGATCAGCAGTCCTCTTGAGCACCCAAATACGTTTAAGATGGGATTACAATTAATGTGAAAGGGTGCAGTGGGCTGGTGGTCACACAGCAGGTGCTGAGTGAACCTTGGCTGCTCAAGCAGGTTGGGGGTTATCTGCACAGCAGCCAATACTGTATTGATCAGAAGGTGAAAAGCTTGTGATTGTACGTGTTGCCATGACACATCAACAACCAGCTGCCTAGGCAGCATGGGGCATAACAAGTGCCTGGTGAGGTGTACAGTATAAGCCCCGTGTACACAGACAGATTCAGCAGGCAGCTTTTGAGACTTATTGTAGTGACAGTTCAGGCACCCTGATTTCTGGCCCTGCAGTGTGTGACTATGTCTATCAGTGCATGTGAAAGAGGAGATGCAGATATAGACTCAGAGCTGGTCAAGCACAATCTGATTTATAGTCATTACAAAGATTTAACTGGACTCTTCATGAGGGAAGAATAAGTAATACGAATGCAGATGTATTAGTTGAAGATAAAGAAAAAATCTCATATTTTGTCAATCAATCATTCACGTTTCTCATTGTGAAATGGTGCTTGCAAGCTGGTTTCACTTGTACCTTACACAAAATTGCAGCCATAGTCTGTGCTGTGATGTTAATCTATTTACACATTTCTTTTAACAAATACAAAAAAATGAAAACCAAATTCTCAGCTTTCATCAAAGCCACCTCAGAACAGTCTGATTAATCCATTAAGCTTGCACACTATGCTGCCAGTCCACCGCCTTGTTCTTTATGAGATGAAACAAAGCAGCCACACTATACTGTATGGGGACGTTTCATCATATCAGAATAACAACTGTTCTTTCTGATGCCACAAGCCACAGCATAGAAAATTCACAGCTGCCTGTGTTTAAGGGTCTATTAATTCCAGCCATGACTGCTGACAGACGAAACAGCTGGCCATAAACTATCTTGACAATCTTGTGTGTTGCGTGAAAAAGAGAAAAAAGGATAACCGTAGTTAGGGAGTCTGATTTTTGTTTCCTCTGTCATCGCCTGTGTTGCGTTTTTACAGCTCTGCCGGAGACATCACATCAAAAGAGGAAGGACAGAAAGAATATTTAATTTCAACTTTTCGCTTAGGACTGTTTCCCAGGATTCCTCAAGGACTACAGGTAGCCTTTTTTCAGGGCTTTAGTGCTCACTCTGCTTCTACTGACATAAAAAATTAAATGAATGGATCCTGCATGAAACAGCTGGGACTTACAGTATGTTTAGTCTCTTGTCTGGATTTTCTTTTTGTTTGCTCAAAAAAGAAGTTAATCATTTCTGTTGAACCGCTTCTGTTTGTACTGCATTACTCAAAATCCAAGCTCATCAGCCAAGTAAGAGTTCAAGTAACACGAAAGCTATTAGTGAGGCATTTGAAGATCAGCCTTGCAGATGCTTGTCCATCCTGCCTGTGAAGCCGACACCTCTTGGGGGCAGTAGAGGCATCAACACCTCTTTTCATCTAATCCCGGTGACGTGAAAGCAGCAAGGTCAGAGGGGATTTGAGCTTGGCCCACCGCTGCACGTTTCTTAGCTTGCCCAGTCTTGCTTTAGGCATAGATTATCACCAAATACAGGTTACTGTTACAGGCTACTTTGTGGCTGCTTGATATGCAACCAAAGCTTTTTCCTCACTTCACTGATTAATATAAACTTAAATATCAAGACATTTAAAGAGCTTCTTAAAAGATTCCTTTTCAAAACAGAAATCAGTATAGGGGAGTAAGAAGATGTTGAAAGGGCTTTAACTTGAAATGTTTTATCAGTGAAATTGCTATGTTGCTTCTTGCTGGTAAACTGCTTCTTTTTCACATCACGTGCTACCTGGTTTATATAGACTGGTCTTCTAAAGACTGCTTCTAACACCATTTATTGGCTTGTTTCTACTCAGGCATTCAGCTGGACAACCCTTTAAGAATTTGATATGTGTGATATGTAGCTTTGGGCAGAGATGCAGATTCCAACTGGCAGATTCCTTTAATGCGCATTACCATCATGGTCTGAATTTCTTTTGATTGAAAAGAGGAATCATAAACACAACAAAGGCCCTCTATAGGCTTGCAGTCGTGTTTATGGCTTAATTGCCATCATAAGAAACATGCAATGGCAGTGAGGAGTTGGAATAAGAGGTCCTGGTAAAGAGTTGGTATATGACAAGTGAAGTATAAGACCAAGCTATTACACTTTTAACAATAAGTTAGGGATATTTTGAGAAACTCAGTGGATGTCATACATAAGTGTTAAATATTAATTTATGGAAATAATGTTTCTTCTCATTCATTATTGGTGATATCAATGGGAAATTGTACTTATTTAATTAAAATCCTGATAAAATAGGAAAAAGCGATTTGTAAAGACCAATAACAATATCCCTAAGTTATTCTGAATAGTGTGTATGCATCCGCAATTTGCAGACACATGTTAACACAGTGTGTAGCAACACATTAGAGCAGCTTTCATTGCTGTTAAAGACTGTCATTTTTAGCCAAACCACAATGTTTTACCCAATATATGAGTGATTTAAATCTAGATAAATGGAGCAAAAACAATACTATAACTTGAAAATAAATAATTGAATATATCTATTATGGATTTCATAAAAATCTTAAATGGTAACTTATTCTCAGACTGTAGTTTAGTCTGGACTAATGTTACTCTGTGCAATGCTCCAGACTGAGCAGCAGAATTTCAGTTTGACAAAAAGAGCGGATCTCAGTTTGGATTCATTTCTGTTGGGAGAACATTTAATGGTAGTTTGGACTTTTGGACCATTTAAATGACGTTACATTACAGTGGGTAGAGGAGAAACTCGTAGTAGCATCTGGATAGAAGAGACTAAGGTTATTTAATCTTCAGAAATATACTCCCACTCACCCAAGCAGCCTCTCCTGATAGAATTTCTAAAGTTTGCAAGATGACTCACAATTTTTGCCTCCTTGCTTGTCACTAACAGTATTATTTTGTTATGATCAGGACATTCAACAGGCAAATTCACACTAATCTTGAAGTTGTTGGTGCTGATCGTACTATAATGCGAGGACATCAATGTCAAGCTCAGAGCGATGAAGATCATGTAATTGATGACAGGATGTTGCAAGAATGTGTGACATCCAAACCTACCTGGATTAAGTGTTGACAGTGTACTAATAATGCAAACCTTTGTAGGGACCATGTTGTGGATTTTAAGGCATATAATGGATGGAGCAGATGAGTTTGCCTGCCTTGTGACTCTAACAAGGCGTTTCTGAAGGACCACAATTTTGTGAAGTGGATGGAAAAGTATTTGCCCAAACAATGTTACAGTAAGAAACATAGTGATACATCAAACTATAATGAAGAGTGAGCAGACAATTTGTGGCAATCAGGTGGCTGGCCAAGTGAGAAATGAATTGTCTGACATGGAAGTTGAATCTGTCAAACCCTCATAAGTCAAACCTGTCTGCCCAAAGTCAAACACTCCTACACAAACGCTCCTGCTGAAGTGCTTGCTCCAGGGTCAAGGCTATGTGTTTGTGGTCACTGCAAGCTATGTTTTACCAATCAGCATCTACAGGCAGCTATGGATAGATTCTTACATTATCAGTTAAATCCCAAAACAGGGAGTTCTTCGTCTTTTTTTTTCCTTTTAATTTTGTTTTGTCCAGCATCATAGCAAGCAGAATGATGGTTGGGATGCTATGCTGTGCCAAACAAATTATCTCTGCCAAGTGGAGCTTTATGGGTATAAGGCTCCTTCAAGAAAATACTTCTTCGTGGAAAGAAGGGCAAAGAGTCTAACTGAAGGCTTTTTGTGGTAGAAAATATTTGTTCAATTTCTTTTACCAACTTGATTTGGCAAGTTTGATTTACCAACAGGCTCTAGTTGGTTCATGTGATTAGCTGAAGACAGCCTGTGATAGATGGTGGCAGACAGATGGTTCATCCCATCACCTGCCAACTACCTGCCCTTTATGAAACAGTTTCCAGCAGAGATTTCTTCAATGGTTCTCCGTAAGAAACCATCTGGTGAACATGTCAGAGTTTTATGTTGACTGCTGAAAGAGTTCTGAATTTAGGATTGTGCACAGCTACTGTTTGGGCCATTTTTCTGTAACTGTTGCAAACTGATTGCAGAAAGAGGAATCTTATGAGTGGAAAATAAAGAAAAACGTTATTGTTTAAAATTCTGCCAAACCTACCATTTGAGAAATACAAAAATATTTACCTTGATAATGTTCCCCTAGTTAAGACAATTGTAGAAACTTCTTTTTTCATATAAACCCCTACTTCTGGCACTGCACATGTACATCCATATTTTTCGACCTGAACTTTATGAGGGTAACGGCTGATAAATGTTTCTGACAGATTTCATCCACAACAGAGATCAAATTAAATGTCATCAAGCCATTATTGTTTTATTTATTTCTCTAAAGGCCCGGAGAAGACTCTGCTTAGAGTCCCAGTATGGTGAGGTCGAAGTCATCCAGCAATGGCCTCCGTCTGGCATTTTACCCAGAGCACATCCTGTGGGAGCGAGATCTTTGGAGCCGGCTGCGCAACCACATCAAACAATGGCTTTTTGTTGTAAACAAAGCCAGGGCAGCTTGCCGGGGGCCCTCTCTCTCTGTCTCTCTCCTGCTGCTCAAGGCCCGGATCCAGTCTGCCTACCATAATTCAGGATCATCAGACAAGTGTGCACCAGTGGACCTCAAGTCTCTCCATTGCATTTATATTAGTAAACAAAGACCATGAACCTGGCAGGGCAACAGACAAAGTCAAATTCATCAACTATAGCGAACCAAGATGAAAACTGAAGATTTGCCTCAAGAGGAAAACAAAAATTACCTGAACAGTTGTTTGACTGCACGGCATGAAGCATAATGTCTTTATGTTTGTTTATCGGTGATTTTAACTGCTGTTGCTGCTTGTGTCTAGGGGATAGAGTACCAGTTGTGCATGAAACATTTTATACGCAATTGTTTTCATCAAACATAAACTACCATATGGTCCCTTATGAGATCAATGTACACTTTTCACCGGTATTCTCTGAAATTCCAAGGGTGCTTTTGTATTTTCTTGAGAGCACAAAGTTATTTCTGAGTTTGAAGTTCTTCCGTTGTCCTAAAACAACAGGCCAGTTCCTGTACTTAAATTAACAAAACAGTATTTGCTGACAAAATCGACCTACAGTGAAGCGCTGATGTCTAATGTAAAGATTTTCGTTTGGTTTAAACCATTTAAACTATCTGATTATCTAACCTCTTTGATTATTGTTCTTTATTTATTACCACTGACCTCATGTAAGCAATCAAAATATGTCCTATATGAAATGTTGATTTTGCTATTAAGTAGAGGTATTTATTTGCTTCAAATGTATTTCTGTTTTACTTATTTCACTGTGTTGCTTTCTTTAATTATATAAAGCATTCTCTTTCAGCATTGGTTGTTTTAAAAGGGCATTTTAAATAAAGTTGAGCTGAGTTTGCTTGTGGAAATTTAAATAATGATGAATACATTCACGACTGAATGCATTCATTTGTGACTTAATCTGTCAGATGGAAAGAGAATGACTTAAGTAAGAGTTCAGTTTTCAATTTTTCGACATAACGACTGTGAAATTATTTTACTCAAAAGGTAGTAAACTCAGAAGTTTTATCTGCAAATAATTTGCATTTATTGACACCTGTTGGAACAGATGACAGAATAAGTCAGAGAATTCTTTATAAGTTCCCTTTAATCCATCATCATTGTTCTCCCTTTGTGTTTTTTTTAAAGAGCTTAAAAAGTATCCGAACCTTGACAGTCAGGTCCTGAAACAACCCACCTATTTAGAAGCTGTGCATGCCTTTAAAGCCTGAAGTCCTGTTTTTCATACCATTTGTGTAACTCTATATAACCACCAACTTACCATGTCGGTGTATTGCTAAAATAGTTATGCATTCTTTCTTTAACTAAAAGGGATTCAGAGAGTCACAATTTTAAAGAAAGCGATCGGGATCTGTGCCAGAAATTGATCTTTTCTTCTTTTGCCCATGCTCCGCCATCCATGAAAATTGTTCCGAATGTTTTAGCATTAATCACGGTGACAGACAGATGGAAAGGCAAAAGCTACTGAACAGATGTCAAAGAAGGGAATTATTTATCATAACTCTTTCTTCAAATGACTCGCTTTTTGTCCCGTTTTGCTGCAGTGTGAGGAGTTTTTTTGTCTTGAATGTGTCAGAAACTACAATTACAGATAACAACCAGACAGAATCAATGACCAATTTACTTTTAGCCTCAGCTGAGATGATAACTTTCTCTGTTTCTCTGCTTTCACCTGCTGCAGCAAAACAACCTCGGGTACGTGGTCGGCTATATCGGTTTGTTTTTTTTTCTGAACTGAAAAGGTCAGATTCCAGCTCTAACTCAATTTTGCTCAAATATGTTGATACATCATTTTGCTTTTGTAGGGAGGAATATGGATTCCCAGCATGCTAGTTCAGATAGGACATCAACTGGTATAACTAACAAACCACACGCACCGTGAAATTACACTTAATAGGTACCCTAAGGTGGTGCTCTATCGAGTCACATTACACTGAAAAACAGGACCAGGTATAACTCCAAACATGACCAAAAACTGCAACATGCTGCAAACCCTACTGCCTTGGTAGAAGAATTACTTCCCATACATCTGGTCTGTCCTTCATCAAATGTGACAATGCAGAGTGTTTTCCTAGTAGAGCTTGTGCTTATCCTGGTGATTATCACCGCATTATGCTCAGGGGTGCTGACTGCACTTGGTTGATGTAGGCCAGTGATCATGCTTTAATGAAATATTTTAAACACTCCGCTAATTGAAAGAGCGGTGCAAAGCAGCAGCTGGGATCCGTGCTCAGCTATTATCACTGCTAATAGTTTTTGATCAGAAAGAGAAACAGGGAAGAGAATTGGAGGCCCGTATTTGGGTCCCAGGAGCCCTGGAGCCTCACAGAGGTTATTTTAGTCTGTGTTGGTCTATAATGGCACCTACGTACATATATATATTTAACTTTGACTTGAAATGATGTTCTGTCAGTGAGTCATACAGAGGGAATTTTGAAGAGTTGGTTAATTGCAGAATATCCTGATAACTATTTTATTAGGGCAAGCTTACTGCCATTGTTTCTGGCCAGGCACATGGGTCCAAGTCTACAAAGAACTTGGCAGTAGTTTTTAAATGAGGGGGAAATGGAACAACCTGCTTCACTGCCCCTGCTGATCCCCTGGGTTTCAGCTATTTTTTCTTTTCTCTCTCATACCTAGTGCGTCAAGGGCATTCCCCATTTCCAGGCTTCTGGAAACACGCAGAGGTCAATCATTCTAAAAGCTGTCGGAGGCACGCAGCAGGGGAGCAGATTTACGTACTCCCACAATATTCTCTTTGACAGAGTGACCAGAAGGTTTGTTCTTAATAAATACCACAGCTGTAGAAGTCCTGTAAAAAAATTTCCACTTTAAAGAAAACGCGCACTGTAATGTTCAGGCATCATTTACTTTGTTTTTTTGACAAAAGGCGGATTAGCATCCTGTTAACATTTTTATCCAGGTCCTGTTTCATATGAAGTGGAAATTATAATGGATTGAATTCTAACCAAGAATGTTCATGCTAATTCACCCCTTTGCTATTGGAGATCCGCATGCTGACTGCTGAAGGGGAAACAGCCTCCTATTGACTTCATTTGAATCCATTGGTGAGCACATGTTCCAGTCTCAACACCGGGGGCCGGGGTTATAAAGTGTGGCAATGAGAAGTACACCAGAGGGCAGAGGCCATCGCTTTACTGTTATTTGGTGCACTGCTGTGTGTCTTTGAGGTTTATAAAAGTTTGAATTAGACGTGCTTCACCACATCTCCAGCTGGGTACTATGTAAATTGACAGAAAGGGGCTGTGTGAAAAAAGTTACAACTTCTACCGTCATGGGTACAAGTGATTTACAGTATATCCCCTAAACTGAATAGGTTCTCCACTAACTGTCATGTGACTGAATAGATTTCTCTTATCTCATACGGTTGCAAGAATGCAACCATATGAACATATCCTGCTGATAAAATCTGCTTCTGCTTCTAATCTTTAGGAGTGATTTTTTTTTCTTTCGATGGAAAGAATTAGCCCAGCATAAAAATATTTTTCTGTATCTTTCTGCTCTTTAAGAAAAACAGGATGCTGAGGCTTTCCATTCATGCCCAGTTATTCAAAATAAAGAATCAGTGTGAGATTTGGAGGAACACGTTTCAGCTGTGAACCACAAAGTCATTTCTGTGTGCTGCTTGCCAGTCAGTGGGTTGGTGAAGCCCGTAGACCTTGGGCAACGTTTTACAGTGAGAAACAACAATCCTCCGTCATGGCTGGTGGCCGCTTTTTCCTTGAACTGCAAAAACATTCAAAGAGCTGAGGCGCCTCTGTGCAGCTGAGAGAAGGAAGAGAAGGGGGGGGGGATCATTTATTATTCAAATGAAATGAGGTCCGGCAGATGGTGGAAGAGGGGCCGTGGGCTTGTGGCAGAAAACCTCCTGCTCTACCTCTGTGATTTCAGTCAGGCCGTGACGAAATAAAAAGTTCAAAGGGAATCAGCGATCGTGACGGATCTCATTAGCATATTTCCAATGAGCACTATTAGAAGCAGAAATGGGGGCGTCTAGGGTTTATCCTTTGCAGGAAACCAATCAATGTGTGCTGTGTAAACATGATACTGTAAGCTTTACTTGTATGCACACTCACTACCGAGTGGACAAGAACTTCATCCTATTTCAGCTTTGGTTTCAGACAAGCACATGCAGTATTGGATTAGTGTAAATACTCGTCTAATAAAATACTAAGGTCAATGGTTGCACAGTTAAAGCCAATTATATCTACAGCCTTAGAGCAGAAAAAAACAAAGACCTCAAATCTGTTCATGAGAATTTTATTTTAAGAAGAGAATTAAAAGTTTCAGAAAATGTGGAGCCATATATTGTGCATGTTTAACCTAATAAAAAATATATTCATGTATATGATACATTCTTCATGCAATACATATGCATGTTTTTAAAACAATATTGTCCTAATGTAAGGCGAAATTAAAAAAACTGAGAAAATAATTTAATTAAACAAAAAAAATCACAGATAAGTTTGATAGTTATGCCCCTCCCCCTAATTTTACATCTTGTTTATTTTTCCCTCTTTGTAATTTCAAGGCCTGCAAATAAAACTGATTTCATTATGTCTTACTTAATGATGAGTAGCTTTATTTCGCATTTGGCAAAACTGTGCTTCTGCTGTCACTTTCATTGTCATGTATATTCAGTTGTTGTGTAAATGACATTTGTACATGCAAATTACTAACTAGGGTGTGTGTGCACCCATTCATTGCTAAAAATGGGAGCTGAAATTAGCTTCATGCACTTGTGTATAGTTTTACAGTGACTGGGATTTATGAAAGGAAAGTATGCATATGGCTGTATAAGTGTATGTGAAATGAGAGTGCTCCTTTTTGGTGAGGACAGTTTTAATGCATCAGGCCACAGGTGTCACAAAAGATGATCATATTCACCCATAAAGATACTCCGAGCATTCTTTGTCTTTGTTGACTTAACTTATAACAAATTTGTCTTGCCTTTCGAATTCAGGATTATGTTTTTTTTTGGAATTGGTAATGGATCTAAGAAAAATATAATAATATTAATAGGTCAGTTGAAAGTGAGATGCAGTGTGTGATGCAGTGTGTGATGCTCACAATAAATACAGCACAACACTGTAAAGGGTTTCCTGCAGAACTCCACCGTGGCTCTATTCGTTCTGTGGACATTGTGTATTATGAAGTGCCATTGTGTCATGCCATTTGCTTGAGCACTATAAATCAGCCATGTGTGGGGTCAACCAACCAAGGCTGGGCTTGTAAAAAGCAGAAAACTCTTAAGCTGCCCTTCAGACACCTAAGACTTTAGCACCTGTCAAGGGGTTACTTAAGTGTCAGCCTGTAACCACGTGCACTCAGCAACTTGCATGTAGCCTATCCTACATGGTGCTCCAAGTTATTAAGTGCTTTATTCTGCAAGAGGCCGTCCTCCCTTCTATTCAGAACAGAGTACCACTCCACCTCTGATTTGAAATATTGGTCTGGGAGATGCTCTCGCCCCCTAGGCACGGCTGTATTTCAAAAACTGAAATCTGAGTGAGTTATTCTGAAGTTCCCCCGTGGTGCTGTTCTTTTGGACCACAACAGCCCACATATCTGGCAGCAGACGCTTTTTCACAGTGAAAATGCAGAGGAACATCCAGCCATTTAAAAGCACAAGAGGAATTTGGTCAAAGAAGGAATGCAATAAAATGCATAAAAAAAGCCAAATTTGACTTTACACAAAGGATCTAAGAATGTCACAGAACCAGACGGGGAATATAAAGGAACAAATAGATCACAATCTTTTTATTTATGGGTTATAAAGAAAGGGGCGGTCACTTCCTGCAGTAGGGTTTGGGTTATCACATAACAGAGGAATGTTCTGTCCGCAGAGAAGAAAGACTTGTGCTGCATATGAAATCATGCAGTTTGTTAATCCTAATTTGGAACTGATTGTGGACACAGTGGTAAATTGGCAGCTTTACAGCTTGTTATTAGCATATTAATTGATTCAGTTTAATTAAAGTTGAATACCTTTCATTTTGAAAATGTGTGGCTTGAAAAGGAACGAGAGAATCTTAATGGAAGTCTGAAATAAAACATTTAGACATTTGGCTTGGCATTACTTGGCTGTTTTGTTCAGCACAGATGAGAAATGGCTGGAATATATTGTACATTAATATAAAAGAAAGCCCCCATTTCTGGGAAAACCCCATCTTCGTGCTTTATTGCAAACAGTCATGGCTGTGAATGTCTGATTTAAAGATTGATGACCAACAATTTTCAAAGCAGAAATAAAGCCAAAACAATAGGGTGGTAAAATGTAAGTCTTCATTTAGAAGATAGATCAGCGGCGGAGCTTCTGGCTCTCTTACAGCCACTTCCTGCTGCCAGATAACCAAAGCCGTCACAGAGGCTTTTTCTAGCCCAGCACTGACATTCTTACAATATCAGCTTGTGAAGCCCACTCCTCAAAACAGAAGCACTTTGCAGTGACACCTTGTAAATTCCTCTGCTCCTACTTTAAATGCATTCTAGTGCTCGGAATATGAAGAGACCACCATGTTCTTGAAACACACCTTCATTTGCAACAGGTTCTTTTTTTCTGACTCCAACCCAAACACTCAGCCACTCGCTCCTCTCCACTGTGTGCCCAGAATAGAAGCAGCAAAGTGACATTGACGAGCCCACTGGGCCTGCAGGCTGACGTTGAGCCCACCCTGGGATGAGGTTGGTGGAGGACCACCCCAGCAGTCAACTAAACCTGTGGTGTCTGGGCCAATTTATGACACCTACAAGGCAAGATTGTACTGTAAGTAAGTCGTTGAGTCATGGACTTGCTTTATCCATTTCTGCCTACATTCATGGATGCCTTTACTGTATTTTTCTCCGTTTACTATGCCAACATATTTCTTTTTTTCCAGTACCAATTAGATTTTTTATGCTACAGTAAAACAATCATACTTCTATTGTCACACATACTAATTAGTATTGAGTATTTTTTGTTCACAGCTTGGAAGCTTTTAGTGACAAAACCATGACTGAGACACATTTCATTCTTTGCCACAGGAAGTATTCATATGCTTTATGTTTAAGCACTACAACTCTCTAAAAGCACCCTGCGCAAAAATGTTTGTAAAGGTATATAATATCAAAATGCTTTTTTGGTATGAAATAAATTAGTCAGAGTAGCAAATGTTGACAGCGATGGTTTAGTATTAATCTAAATGGAGGGATTTAAGTCTTGTATCAATTAGATGTTCAGCTCAATCTGAAAAAGAGAAAAATTAGACCTTTCAATAAGACATTTCTTTGATGTAATGGAATGGTAGTAGAATATGGCAGGTTTTGTCCATTAAATTTGTACATTACTTAAATCAACATGCTATGTTCAATTCCACCATTTATTTTCTTATTTATTGTTAAGTGGAGCTCATCTGGCCGGTCATGTTCAACACACTCTCACAGTAATTATGTGAGACATGAACATTTTCAAAAAAATTTAAAAAGTCTAATGTATAGTTCTGCCAATCTGGAGATTTGGCTTTGTCTACCATTCTAACCAGCATTATTTTCTTTTAAACTTTACCCTGTGTTTTCACTCATTGTTTGGTTAAATCTGAGTTTGGGATGGGTTAAGAAAACATGACTTGCTCCATCTGCAAAAGACACAAAATGTAGTACAGACAAGACAGAAACCTCCAGACGTGTGAAACATGTGATGGACAGCAAGTCATACTTTGTGTTTGTCTGCACAAATGAACTGGAGCCTTTCTGATAACTGACCATCAGGCAATACAGTCAGAACCTCTACTATGCATGAAGGAAATGATCCTGTGTTGATTTTGCAGCATTACATAAATAGTAGTGAACCCTATTTTCATACACTGGATTTGATCTTTTTAGAAGAATTGCTTGAAAACATCCCTTTAATGAGATTCTCAGTTTACAAGTTAAATTATCCAATGCAGTCAGTGGAGACGATGGCCAATCAATTTAACTTAAATCTCTATATCACTGTACAAATTCCATTCACATTTTAAAATGATCTCTATTGCAAAGTAATCTGGTGTCAGTAAACCCGTTCTACAGACGAATCACAGCTCAAGCCCAAGCACTTCCATTAAATTCATAACTCATCATCTGACCACATTTCCGATACCATTTAACTTACTAATGTAAGCATTACATACTGAGTAAAAACAAAAAATGTCATTATGGTGACATGGGCAGTTTATGAGGAGCAGTATTTACAGTCTGTGTTGGCTTCAGTCGATTCTATAACTCAGGTAACAGGGTGAGGCCATTTAGATTTCAGACCATCATAAAGCAATCCAAAAACAATGCCGTAATTATTATTATTGAGTCCTGAAATTTATCAAGTGAGTTTTCAAAGGTTTGGCAGTAATCAGAAGCACCCCTCCGGTCTGGCTGCACAAAAAGAGTGAAATTAAGACCAGACCGTGGATGAGGCATAATCCACAGCAGATTCTCGCCTTAGTCTGAATAAAGCTTTACAGCGTGGCTCTCCACTACGTCTACTTGCTCTGGTAACAAGCCTCCTCTGTGACTGGGGAATTCATAAGCGAGGCAAAGGTAAAGGGAAAGGGAAACCTCCCCTCCCTCCCTCTTCAAATAGAAGCAAGCTGCAGCTTCATGTGGAAATGGTGGTGGATGGGGAGCACATGGGAGCGTTCGTGCCCCTCTCTCCCCCGCAGTCCTCAGTTTTTTAACCATCCTTTTCCACGGCTCAGTGTGCATGCAAGGCAAGCCAAAATAGATAATGAGGAATGTCAGCTCAGAAACAGAAAATCACCTCTACCAAGAAGACCAAACTTTTCCAGAGCAAGCTTGCATTCCACAGCAACTGTGAAGGATTTATTGCTCCCCCCCAACTAAAAAAAAACAAGTCTCCCAAAAAGACATCTAGCTACACAGCTGGTTAATGCCAACTGGTTGTGACTTGTGATGAGTAATGACATCCCTTTGAGTCAGTAGCTTTGTTCTGTCATGTCTGGATGATGGATCATTCTTTTAAACTCATTCTCAAGATGTGGGAATTATCCATTTTTACAAAAATTATCTTTTTTTTTTAAAAACAGGGAAGAGAACTGGGAGAAGTTATCTCCCCTTCTCTCAGGTCAGCTGTGTTATCACATTTCTGTGCAGTCGAAGCAGCAGTTGTCCACTTTTCACTGGGCACATCAACAGTAGATCCAAGGTCCATACAAACCCAATTAAGAATCAATTTGAGCTAGTGTCAGACAGTCTGGCGCCTGGAGAGGGTAAATGCTTTTAATATGAACATTTTATCGTTGTCTCACAGTCTTCCATGGTCTAACAGTCTGGCATGTGTAAAGTAGGCCTATCTGTCATAAAGTCACAAGCCTGAATTCTACCACGGTAGCACATCCACAGACCCCAACACATGGCATCCACATCAAAGGAAAGGTAGAAAGATGTGGAGAAATCCCACTTGAAAGGCGTAAATCACAAAATATGGAAGAAGAATGAGATTTTGTTGGTAGTCATGATTGGCGTATCTATTCTGCTCTCTGTTCAGTTTTGGTTTAGTTCCAAGACAAATGCCCTAACAAGAAATTCACTCTTGAAATGTGTCAAACATGTTCGATGTGAGCCGAGATTGATGTGGCTGCCATGAATGCTTTGAAAAGCTGACACCTTTGCTGCCATAATCTGTGCTTCCTCTCTCTTCACATCTACAGCACAGGCATCGGTGAGCCAAACAGAGTATACATCAGTCTGCATATCTTAGCATTTGTTTGTTATGGTTATAACTCCATCTGAACCCTTATCGCAAACATAATAACATCAATTCAAGAAAAAAAAACATGTTTTATGGCACTGGAGCAGAAAAATGCTGCAAGGTCAGGCCAGACAAACATGTTCAGCCCTTATTGTGTTTTTACAGCAGATAGATTACATTTATAGTGGAGCAATCAGACAAATTGCAAACTATGCACACTGAACATGTAGTTTCCGTCAGTCTGTAACGTTTCAGGTGAGATTATGTTGCATAAGAGTGAAGGGTTGGGAGACTGGTTGCATATACTGAGCACGTTGTATAGTGCTGAGAAACAGCACTATACAACTTTTTTATCCTGGACACTGTGTGATGTTGCAGCTTTGCACATGCATCGCATGCAAGCAGATACAAACACAGCAGCACCACAGCTGGCAAAAACCCCAAAACAATAGGGCAGATTATTGGAAGGACAGAAGAAACAAAAGAGAGCCACATAAAGCAAGAGCCAAGGCAAGTTTCTTTATTTAGCAAATTGCATGTACAAGACAATTCAAGACAAGTGCTTTAATACACAAGAGGCAATAAGCGGGGTGCGGGAGAAGCATTAAAACTACATAAAAAAATAAGTAAAGACAGAAAAAATCTTAAATAAAATGGAAAAATAAATGTTTTCAGTGGTTTTAATAAAAGGCTGCAAATAAAAAAAGTTTTTAACACTGATTTAAATCTGCTGAGAAATTCATCAAATCCAGTTTTTTAGGAACTTGTTCAACATGTGAGGAGCATAAAAAAGGAGACAAGCGTCACGACAAGAATGTTTTTTACAGGCTGGACAGAGCTCACTGTACAGTTAGGATGCATAATGGATGCTGAATCAGCCGACAACAGGGGCTGCGTCATTGAGAAATGGTAAAAGTTCTGTATTACGTACCTCTTTAATAATCAACATCTTACTAATTTACATTTTTTGAATTTCATTTAAGTGAACTAAAGCTCAGTGTTTTCCTTCATGTATCTGAGGGATTAAGTACTGATTCATGTGTAGAAAAAGAACCTTAAATGACAAGATAAGGCTTACTGTCTTTATACTAAATGTTCATTTAAATTCTGTTTCAGCATCCAAGAAGGAAAAAAGTCAAATGGTGTCCTTGTCATTAATTGAGGTTAGAGGTATGGGGCAAAGTCCTTCTAGGCAAGACTTACCTCTTCATTTTGGAAACACGGCAGTTTCTGATTTTATCTAAATGAATGGGGAGAGAAAAGGGTCACACGTCCACCACTCATACACAATGTACTGCAACAAACATTTTATGGCCAAATTCCAAGTTCTATGGGGAAACTGAAAAAGAAAATAAGTGGTTGTTACAGAACACTTCCTTTACTTTCGATTCCTTCACATGGCTTTCTACTCGAAGCAACATCTGCAAAACTGTTATGCCTTCACTCATCAGTACAACACGATAAGATGGATTTGTTTCCCAGTTCACAAGACAAGCTTTTTTGGGGTGTCTGGGATGGAAAGGTGTCAAAGAACTGCCAGCTCTGGTGTCAGAAAACTCTCTGAGTGACTTATGTTCTGGATTCTCAGGTTTCTCCTTTGTAATGTTTCTTGTTGCTGGCTGGATCAGACAGCAGAGTTGGCTCAATAAGGACCATAGGAAAAAGCTGTTCACGCTGTTCACATGGTAATTTTCTGAGTCAGAGATATTGGAAATTTGTGGCCCAGACGATACGTCCCACTTAGTAAGAAAGATCTTCTGATATGCCCTCAGTTTAAATGGCTACAAAAGTCCAAGACATTGTGAATCATTCTTTACAGCTGCGTGTCTAATCTTTAGCAGTAAAGGCCGAGCATGTCAAGTCTCTTAAAAAGATGTAGAAAATCCATCAATGCCCAGGAACAGAACCGTTTCTATCCTTTTCCTTTTCCATTTCTATGTAGAGTTTTAGATAAAGTGGTATAAACACTGTTAGATGGACTCTTTAAGATAGGCTGTAAAATTTCACTTTGTTTTTTAAATAAGTCAGAGCTGAGACGTCCCTGCTGACAGCATATCTGCACAGATTTGATTAATCTTGTTTTTGATTGATTTTTAGAACTCAATGAACAACATGGACTGCCTGAAAGTTTGCTTTCCCTTTTTTTTCTGTGGATTTTATCTTATCTTTTTGGCAGAGATGTCTTTGGAACAAATAATGACAATTTCCTTGAGTGCCTTAAATTTTTGAGATAAACCTTCAAGCTTTTTAGTAATTAATTAATCTACTAAATGAATGATGTGTCATCTGTTGTCTTGTTATTTTATTTTTTCCCGCAGCTCAGTGGGTCTCACTGTGAAATTTAAAATATGCTTTAGATGTCAGCAGCTGGATGCCTTGGATCAGCTTGGCCCTGGCAGGAACTAATATATGTTTTTTCCAGCAAAAGTAAGACTTAAGTAATCTCCAGTCCAATCTTCTAAGTGCTGACAAAGTCCAAGGGCAGAGAAGCCACTGCACTTCTCAAAAGTCTTTACACTGTTGGCCTGTCAGTTTACATAAAGATTTGAAAATTCTGTAACATGTCTTTAAAGCACTTTCAGGTTTCATATCAGCCTATTTTTCTGACATGCCTCCAGAGTATGAAGTCTCCCAGGTTTTCTCATAGTGATGTTTCAGTTGTTTCAAAACCACAGGACAGAAACTTCTAGTGAGTTTTGAATTTTTACAGTCGGCCTACATAAGTTAGAAAAGCTCAAAATGTTGAAAAATTCATAGCAATATTTTATGTACCCCTCTGCTTTATTTTCTTCTATTCACTCCCTCTGTTATATAGTATCATTAGTATTTTCTATTTGTCAGTTACCACTACAGACATATTGAATTTCCAGCTGTCTTGAAACATGAAATCTATCTCTTGTTTCTTTTTCTGAGTGTCTTTGTGGAATGTTACAGTCAGTAAACAAATTTCTTTAAAGAAAAAGTTAGCGTTTCCCAATCTTTCTGCCCTATGTACAGCACTCTCATCAGCTCATCAAATAGTAAGATGCATGTTTGCCCACATCTTCAAAACACTAAAATGCAAAAATGTGTTTTTGTTGATACTTCAGCAGAATCACATGTTTTTGTATCCCTGATTACAACCATGTTTTCACTAATATCTAAAGCTAACCACATAATTTTAAAAGCTTAACCCTAACCAACAACAACTGACTACAAGAGAAGTGTGGAGTATGATTTTGAAATACAGCCAGTCATAAGTTATTAGTTTATAATCAGACATCTCACATGTAAATGTACGTTTCCTGGATTATTCTCCAAGGTGGTCTTTGGATATTAGACGGGGCAGTTAAGAGACTCTAATAAAGGCCGGTGGACTTAAATGCATTGGTGTTTTTAAAGGTCACTATGACAATGCCAGTGCGCTGGATTTTGGTTACTTTTCAAGAGAGAGTGCTTTAGAATTTCTTGTGTTAATTTGTGAAAAAAAACCTGTTTTTTTGTATAGGCTCTGATTTCATCACTTCGTGTGCATACGTTTTCTCAATTTGATATTGGAGGAATGAGTGAAAATGATGATGCTAGGGTGGTGGTAGGACTGAAAAAGCAGGTATTTATCGTGTTCAGGGGCAGTGGCAGCAGGTGTGAAGCAGAGCCCAAGACAGGATCTTTGCTGCTTAAATAGACTCTGGGTGCATTTAATTAGTGGGATGCAGCAGAGCAGAGCAACTTCAGTTGGATACCTGAACAATCATGTAGAAAACTGATATGTATTATTTCTTTTCACTTTCTGGTGTGAGACTGCGCTGCCTCCATTTCCAAATCAACATATGCACCAGGGTGTTGTGTTTTGATTGATGCCAATCAAAGCAGTAGCCAATTCATTCTCACAACTACAGAAGGGTAATTTGCCAAAGGACTAAAAGCCAATTAAAACCCTTCTCAGTCCAAAGCCAGATGTTAGTGGGTGTTAGCAACTTTAATGACCGATGTAAAAAGGGCTGAAGACCTAATTAATAAAAGAAGTACCAGTTTGTACCTGGACATACTTTTTAATGAACTGCTACAAATCCATCACAAAAGCTTAAAAAAAAACCTGCTGAGATTTACACAAATTTCTATAACCTTGGAATGTGGAATAATCCAGAATAATATGGGTGGAAGAGGTGTTTGTAATGTATGCTACAAATGATCACTTTAACCTTTTTACCTTTACTAATTTTTTCCACCAGAACAGTCCCTCTACTGACCTGTAGAGTGAAGAAAAAAATATGCGCAGTCTTATGAAGAGGTTAAATCAGCCACCTGTGCTGAGGTTACAGGGATTGTTTTATCTTGATGAGAATGACATGCTGTTCAGATTTATTCCATGCTGCAGCTTTTCAAACAGGCTTATAAAAGCAACCCATTTTGAGAAATAAATTGTGGCCGTTAATTGAGCCGAAGCTCGGAAAGGGGCGGATGTAGCCTCAAAGTCCCACCTCACTTCAAGGCTTGCTGTGTTCTTCTCACATCTATTCCACCATGCTTTTTTGCATAATGGGTTTACTGCACCCAATTTTCCCTGTGAGCTGCTTAGCAAATTATTGACTTCCAACCAACCCTTGAGTGGATAATATCTTCCTATTTTGCACATTTATTATTTATTGTGTCTGTGTTTGTGTGAGGGTTGAACCTCTTGGTATGCGTCTGTGTGTCTGTGCTATGTGTACTAAAAATAGATGCAGTCCCAGAACTGCTGCTTGAGTGACAGGATTCCTTTTCCTGGCACGCAAAGGTGACCTATTTCCTTTTCACCTAAAGAGTCATGTTAAAGGTATTTCAATATTTTTGCTGCTTTCTTAAATTCAGATCTTAATGGCACGAAAGCTGAATAAACCGCATTTATTTGTTCTAGAAATATTCCCTTTGTACCTTTTAGTTTATTCTGCTCTCTGTTTTTCAAGGAGCAGCACAACAGCACAGAAAACTTAACTCAACTTAAATCAGCTACTGTTCTGGAAATCTTTTTCTTTTTTTCTTTCTGCCCCTCTTTTCCATTGCACTTTCAGACTGGAACAATGAGCATCTGTTTCCATTTTTCTCTGTTTCAACCTCCATGCGAAAGATTGCAAACTTGCAGCACAATAACAAGGCAACAACACATCCAACTGCACGCTAGATAAACACTCAGCATCAGAAACTAAAATAAAGCAAATGTTCCCAAGTGCTTTAAAACGTTTGACCGTAAGATTGTGATGCCTTTTGCAGATAAGCTTGTTTTAGGGCTGAGAAATGGTTTTGTTTTTGCAACTAAATCACACAGTTGGAAAGCAGTGAGTTTAGTGCATTACATTCATTTGTACAGTACTTTTCCCCATTTAAGAGTATTTTTACAGATGTTTTAAAGCGAAAGCTGTGGCGATGCTCTGTCATCCAGCCTGGATCCACATTGCTTGTCAGATTTTATCCATCAAATGTAGAGAGTTGATTGCTTCTCTGTGCTTCCTGTGATTGATCTAACTTATTTCAGCAGTCTGCCGTTGACACAAATCTCATGAGACTACATACCTTTCACAAAATACAACCATTGTTTCATGAATAAGACAAAAATTCAAAGCTTCCTTTAAAATGTAAATATTGCTTTAAGTAAATACATATAAATTAAGAATAAGGTGTGCTGTTACTTATTGAATGTTGCTGTTTTGCAGTTCTTTCTAAATTTAGACTTTGCACATTTATATTGTATATTATTTACTAAATGAAAATATCTGTGAATATTGAATTGAACGCTACAAAAAGTTGAAAGCTTGATATTTGCTGCTTTTTTATTTCTTAGTAGTTTCTCAAATCTCTATGAAATTCTGTCATAATAGTGGTCAGCCTTGGAACTTTGTTTATAGTAGTGGACGAAATAAACAACTTAGTTCTTCATATTCTTTTTGACATTTAGTCTTCTAGAAAGTCAAGAGTCAGACTCCTATTTGATTTAAAGTTGCTATTAAAAAGAATGGTAATTTATCAGTTTTCATAGCCTCCTCTATCACAGTTTTCCCAAAACTCTCATCGTGACCTTGAAAGGACACTTTTTCTCGCACTGGCAGGCACTTCTCTTCATGTTTCTTTACTCTGTGTTGAGGAAAATGAAGCACACTTCACTGTGTCAACCAAGATAGGAAATGTTGTCTAGTAATGCCAAGATTACAAATGAGCCTCCTCACATTTGCACCAACACAAATGATGATCTTATTAAATTTAACTTTTCTTGAGTTACCGTTAAACTCGGCCTTTATAATCCTTTTTCTGCCCTGCCTAAATAGCAGTTAAGACTAAAGGAGAGTAAATATGACACATGGAGCTATAGCGAAAGTTCAGACAGGAAGACCTGCAATGATCCTACATCTCTTGGTGCTACCCCCTTTATCCTTCTCTCTCTCTCTCCTTCTTTGCACTCCTTCCTTCCCTCCTCCTTTCCTT
>JAVQJG010185939.1:0-12612 GCA_036024015.1 Craterocephalus amniculus | reverse complement strand
TAGATAGATAGATAGATAGATAGATAGATAGATAGATAGATAGATAGATAGATAGATAGATAGATAGATAGATAGATAGATACATACATACATACATACATACATACATACATAGAGAGAAAGATAGATAAATAGATGAATAATCTGAAACCTTTGTTTGAAGTTTTGTGTTTCCATAAATGTGTATTTGTGCAAACTGAATAAGCACATTAAAAGCAACAGCTGCACAGCTACGCTCCCTCTAGTCAGCTACGCTCTGCCGCTGAAAGACACCTGGTGGTTCCAACACAACACGGCAGAAGATCAGCATCCAGACTCTTCTCCTCTGTTGTCACCCGATGGTGGAACGACCAAACTCGGTCCGATCCTCAGAGTCTGTCTCTACCTTTAAGAGCAAACTCAAGGCCCATCTCTTTGAAGAGTATTTTCACACTTAAAGTATCAACCTGACCCAGCACCAACTACTCCGTGCACTTACCATAACTTGGTTCTACGATAGCGAATTTTGCATTCTTTATGTGATTTTTAGATAGGACTTGTTGGATACTTGTTCTTTCACACACGCACATACTACACTTACACACACACACACACAAAAAAGCACTTAGCACTTGACATAACTACATCGATGACCAGCAGTCCACCTGTTCATGATGTATCCTACTCCTTGAATTTATGCTTGAATTGTTAATGCTTTTATGTTGCTTTGGATAAAAGCGTCTGCTAAATGACGGTAGTAGTGGTAATAGTAGTAGTAGCTGGACAGTCGTCACCTTGATTTTACTCTGATGAGTGATCATAACATTCACAGTTACATCTTTTACATCTTGAAGTATCCACTGACAGCACTACAATCGTCTATAATAAAGACAATGAGCTTTCTGAATCCTGCATGCATTTTACACACAATGCAGGTCATGCTTGTGTCTGAGACAAATATATGTCCTATCACCAGAATGCAGCCCTAACCCCCACCCACAATACTCATCATGCAATCCTAGTCTGCTACACTCTCCTGGAGCAGCATTTCTTGTTGGCTTATAAAATATTTCTGCACCAAACCCTTTGGGTTTAATCCTCAGGAGATCTCTGGTTGCTTTGTTCAGCTTCTTGCTGTTGAAATGTGCAGGAATTAGATCCCTGAGTGTGTGCGTCTCAGAGGTGCTGAAAAGCTGTGGCTGCTGCCATGTTGCTGGGGACAGACAGACAGGTATTCAACTCTAAACACTGAGTGTCTGCTTATCCAGCGGAGCTTTGTTGGCCTTTTGTTGCACTGGTGTGGTTGCATGTGTTCCTGCCACAGGAAACTATCTACCAAGCTGTTTTTCACAGACGTGCAGAAAAAAGTAAACTGATGATTATTTTCACTGTGTCTGCAGCTGCATGTGTTCCTACATAAATAATTAAACAACATGTAGACTTAAGTTTTAAGTACTAATTTGCCTCTTGGGACACAGTTGCTGCCTAACATACATAAAGACATACTTCCTTGCATTGTATAAATCCATGTTTAGCTCAGTGTGGTTTCTCCCGAATCACTCTCTTTGATCAAACATGAATAATAAATGAAAATAAGCTGCTAAACACCTGACTTGAAAACTCCTCCCAGGAACCTCATTATGTCACTGGACAAACAGCTCAAGTTTCTCACATGACGAAAACTGCAATACCTTTTCTTTTTATCTCAATTTAACGAGAACCACTGTTTTTTTTAAAGGATAACAAACCTGTAACCATCAGCACATTCCAACTCATTAATTTCGTTTTTTTTAAAAAGGCCATAATTTCACCTGCACAGTCCCTGTGTGCTGTGGTCAAGGTGCAGCTTGTTTAACTGCCTCAAGTGGTAAAAAGCTGACACTGAAACAAAAGATAAGATAATAAACTGGGTCGTTTTTTAGTTTGTAGATTTCAACATCTTTCTACGAAAAAGGGCAAGAAGCACATGGTGAACCAACATTCAACTAGATGTGCTGTACTTTATTTGCAGATGTTGCTCAAAGTAATCTCTCCTAGGCAATAAGTAGGAAATAATCCCTCATACAAATGCCAAAAGGAAACACCAATATAACTACAAACAAGGTCTGTAGAGATAATGTGTTGTGTTTCATGATTTTAATATGCAGAAATTAGGAACGGGAGCAGAAGCCCCTCTGAGATGGGTTCATAAGTTGATTAATAGTCCCTAATTTTTCACTACAGGAGCCACATTTAAAGACAATACAAACCCAAACAAATCACAAAAAAACTGCGATGAAAGTGAAAGGTCAATCCTGCTGGTATAGTGTGTTGATTCAACTTTGACTTATGTGATTAATCTTGGGGGAAAATAAACTTATACAGTAAGAGCAATACAGAACACAGACTTTTCCGGGTGATGCAAAAATAAAGTGGCAGAAACTGATGAAAACGGATTGTAAAAAGCAGAAATCTACACCGTATTTAACTACACACAAACAGTGTGCACAAGCAGAATTCTGTCCTTGTTAGGCATTTAGTCAACGGTCTACAAACCGCGTCATCCACACAAGGATGACGCCTCTTTGTTCGCGGCACGAAGCCATCTCCTCATCAAGAGATCATTGCATACATAATGAATAAGCTCAGCGAATGCAGAGGGACAAGTTTGGCCACACACAGAGCTGCCTCTTCTCGGCTGCTTGGCTCATTTTCTGTTTATTATTTTAATTGGATTGCTCGTCAAGCAACATTTGAATGTGCTCATTTTATCAAGGTTGAGTTTTCTTCAAAGGGATCTTCACTCTTCTCATTGTGGTGACGAGACGATGATGATATCTGCTGTGAGGAAAGTAAAAGGGAGTAAAGCACAGAATTAAGTTTTTTGATTGAAATATGCAGGAGCTGAAAGAATATAAAGAGAAGGTATGAGGCGATGCAGTTGCAGCGCAGACATCCCAGTACCAGTTTTTGCTCTGTGTGCAATCAGAGTTGGAAATGGGATGTAAAAGGGGGGAGAGGCCTTGGGACTGAGATTAATAAAATATTAACTCGAACAGGATATTTAAAGCCTCTGACATTCTTCCACTGGTTGGCATATTGGAAATGGTCTCCAAATAAAACGTATAAGCCAGCAGCAAGGATGCTTAACTTTTCTTTTTTGGACAACCGATGGAGTTGGTTAATGTGTTTTTATAGTTTAAAGGATGAATTCATGATTTGATCAGTCTTGGCTTTAACAATCAACATCAATGCAGACCATTTTAAAGATAGTGGGATACTGGTGGCCATTGAGTGTTTAGCTGCTTCCCACTTCTGTTCAACTTTCAGGAGCATTACCTTATTTTTGTTTTGTTTTGGAGAGTATTATGTCCATCAGTGTGAATTTTATAAGTCACCATTTAATTAAGCTATTCAGGAATGTCCCTGTTTTGTAGATGATTACTACTGTAAGCATCCAAACAAGCTACTCCTGAATTGTCAGGTGGTGAAAAGTAACATGTATATCAAAGGTTGAGTAAGTTGTAGATTTATGGAATAACAGCGTCAAGGGAGACTTTATAATGAGCTTCCAGTAGGCCTACCATAGACAACAATGTTATCAAAGGGATAGTGGCATATACACTTTTCCCCTTTTTTTCCTGTGAGATTTAATATGATTGATGTTGATTAACTGTCATTCAGGTAAATATGAATGTGCCTAGCATGCTGAATGGGTTAGAAAAAAGGGGTAAAAACTGTGTCCCCATGAGCAAAAAAAAACAAAAAAACAAATCAAAGTAAGATAAATGAACACAAATAAATAAATAAATAAATCGCCATCTGGGGTCTTTTTCAAAACATCTAACTGGTGTTGACATAACTACTGTGTAAAGAAAAAAAACTTTACTGTGTAAAGAATAGTAAATACCAAAGTACAGAAAAACAAACACTAAACTATTATGACACCACACAGCTCTAGATCCCATCTATCAACAACATGTTGACAGTTTTTCATTCATAGATTTTCTGCTCAGTAACCCTCTTATCCTCAGGCTCAGGTCTTGTAAACATGATCCTGCTTACCTCTCCCTCTTTTTGATTCAGACTTTTTCACACTTTTTCATAAGATATTGTCCACTTTTTTCAGACATGACTTCATGCCTCCCTGTTTAATACTCCAGAGTATCTGTCCATTTAACAGGTTTAATTTTCTGTTCATAGTTGGCTGGCCTTAACCTGGCCCATTTCTCATCCCCAAAAGGCTGGAAGAAGGTGTATGTGCTAATGTATAAGTCTATGAATGAATGAATATTCTCCATACATAGTGTAGAGACCCAAGGTGGACATATGTTCCACTAACTCTGAAAGCTTGGGGCTATTTGTACTTTTCTCCAGACTAAAATAGACCAAATTACTGATTAAACTGAAAACCGCAGATGTGTCACATCTAAAATGATGCAACTTTGGCTTCTTGCTACATTTTATGGCATTATTACTACTATTATTATTATTATTATTATTATTATTATTATTATTATTATTATTATTATTATCATTATTATTATTATTATTATTATTATTATTATTTAATGAAATATTTTTTGAAATTGTTTTCTCTTTATTTTGAAATCTCTGTGACCCTTAAATGTAAAACATCTATGGATAAATTAGTACTTTGTTATCTCTGAAGCTTTTACTTAAAACTTTAAAGATACCAACTTTCTTACACCATGTCACAGAAACAAAGGCACAAAAATCCTGTATTTTCTACAGCCACCTCTAGAGGGCATTCATACTTTCCCCTTCACTCTCTCTCAGCTTTAACAATTGCTGTAAGTAAAAACTGAACAAATTCCTAAATGATTTTCATTATGCCTTTAAGTAAAACAACTACAGCCAAAGAGTGTAATGCTGACTTAAACACATCAGCTCAAGATTCCCACCACTGTTAAACCCTCCCTAACTGATAGCTGGGCCTGAGTTAATGAAGTACAGCTGAGCACCTTTTAATGGCAGGGTGTGGTCTGATGCCAGGGCGGCCCTGTTGGATTAGCCTCAAATCCCACAGCGCTCCTCGACTAATTACAAGCTGGTAAGCACAGTTCAAGCCCGTACGACTACTCAAGCGTGCTCCTGTGGGCATACTACCATCCCATGAAAAAAACAGCACACACACACCTTCTCCTTTCTAACAATAACAACAACAGAGCTGTGCACACCGGCTGCCACCTGCAGCAGGACTGCAGACTTGGTTAGGTGGCTCGATCCCATCTGCCTCTCCATGTTTGCCCTGGTTACAGCGAAGCGAGCTGCAGAGGGCTGCACTGCATTGCTGGATCAAAGCAAGACTAATGACTACAGCAGAGCTGAAGCTACAGCACCGAGGCCCCAAGTGCCCCTGCTCACAATGCAGCACTGTACTTAAACTACAGGCTGATGGCAGAGGACAAGGTGGCAGTCAACTCAGATACCTGTGTTTTCAGGTGCACATGACAAAAAAAGTGGCTCATTCTGCCAAAAGTTTTATAATGATAGTCATAGGGGGTCACATTTTAATATTTCCCTAAATTTTCTAAATTTCTAGCTGCAGATTTTATGGGTCTAAAAGAAGTAAATGATCAAAATATGACTTGATTTTCTGAGCAAAAGTATTGAAATTAAAAATACCGATAAATATCTCCTTCATTTAGCTGTTATGGCTCATCTCACATGGATGTCAAGACTGAACAAGCATATAAAGTTTGCTCTATGAAAAGAAGCTTTTCTCCGTTAGCATCTAGTCTCCACCTTTTCTTCATGTCTCCTCGGCGGCTCGCATTCTTCTTCTGCCTCCTCCTCCTATCTCCAACAAAAAGGCTATAAATAGAACACCCCGCTCCCTCTTTTTAAACTGCAGGGAGCATATACGTGCACTTAAAGGGAGACAGAAGCTGAAGATACCGGGAGGCGTTTGAAAAATGTCCTCGACACTGCCTGAGGCTACAAAGACGCTGACTGTCCTAAGAATAACAACAAACAGGCCTTTGATGGATTTGTGGCATTTCGCATCAGCTCAGATGCTCTTCAGCTAAAATTAGCCCCTCGAATCATTTGCAAAGCTAAATACCATGAGAAAATGTCGATGCGGAGGAAAATGAGGTAGTAAAACACCTCTGCTTGTTCTTTTCTCATACAGGCTGGAACAAAAAAAACACACACATTTCCAGCAAAGAAAGTGCAGAAATGACACAAGAAAGACACAAAAAACACATTTTCAGTTGAATTATTATTTGCTTCATTGTTGATATTATCTTTTTTCCATGGTTATGTTCACTTGAAGGGATTATATGTATTCTTTAATTTCCTCTTTTTTTCTTGTCCATAGATTGTCCCTTTTGTTGTAAAGTGCAGATAATACTATGTTTTGAATCCAGACTTCACATACAGTATATAGTACATGTTCTTTTTTTTCCAGTTTTTTTTTTGCTCCATCATCCATTGATTATTATTTACATCGACCTTCCTAATTTCATTTCACAGAAAGAAAATCTATTATCCACTGTACCAGCATTGATGGATGTTTTCAGGCCTCTGTGATACAGAAGGACGGGGGTGAAGTGAGCGACTGTACATATTGTTTTCAGTGGATGCCACACTATCAGGCTCTGGGGTCAAACGAAAAGAAAGGACACCGGTTCTCAAACACACACATGCATACACTTTGCATATTGATCATCTTCTTTCCCGCGCGTGTGAGCTATATATAGGAACGTTGTCAGAAAGAGCTGACATGGCAGTTCAAACAAACCAGGAGCACAGAGAGTTGATGTTCGCATTCCAACAACGTGGGAGATTTCGACTCACAGCAGCCGAACGTTGCAGGGTGTTTCATTTATAGTTCAAGGTTTCTTTCAAATGCTTTGCCAGCTCTTGGATCACCTCAGATCTAATACCAAATAAAATGTAAAAATAAAAAAAGCAATTGCACGTAACCCCCCCCCCCTCCCCCACTAAAAAATTCCTAGTTTATAATCAATCTCTGCATAGATTTCTCAGTGCTGGGCACCCTTCTCATGGAGTAGATTTGCTGGTGGGCCCCTCAGCAGGTGACAGATGATATTCTTAGAGGCAGTAGTGCTCTCTGTAAAACCACATAACAGAACATCTCATTGAGTTCGACTCTACCGAATTAAGTATTGTGCAGATGAGTTCTCCAGGAACAGAGAAGTGGAGTATTTCTTTCATATTTGTGCTTTAAGCAGAAAAATATTTCTTGACATTTAACTAGGATCATTGTGAGCTCCGGCATATGAGTTGCTACGGTTAATTTGGCAGAGTTGCAGTGACATGCCCCGAGTCGAATGTAACACATATTCACTTTCATCATAAATTTCTGTTCACAAAAACAGAATGAAGACGATATATATGGTGCATTTTCATGCATAGACAAATATTTTTGGCCAAGACTGTGATTGCCTCCCCTCCCCACCCCTGTCCCCCCACCCCATACACAGATATGCAATGCAAATGGCTGTTGCATAAATGCAGCAGATAACCAGGCTATGACACTGACTTTCAGTGGTTCTTCTCCACAGACACATGGATATTTAGAACCCACTG
Organism: Craterocephalus amniculus; assembly: GCA_036024015.1. Classification (NCBI taxonomy): domain Eukaryota; kingdom Metazoa; phylum Chordata; class Actinopteri; order Atheriniformes; family Atherinidae; genus Craterocephalus; species Craterocephalus amniculus. The sequence goes on along the minus strand of JAVQJG010185939.1, from coordinate 5,073 downwards.
GATGATCAATGGGATCTTGGTTAGACTGTGAAGTTACATTAAAAAAATTAATCACTTCTATTAAAGTAACATGTTTGTTCTCCATGCAGTGTCTTCCACCAAATAATTCAGGGGATATTGCTAAACAACTCCTTAATCTCATCCTAGCTGGAGATACTGACCGGCCAGCATCTCTAACCCAAATGCAAATTACTCTTTGAAAAGGAAATCACTCATTAAATTTAGAAAAAAGTCTAAAAATCCTCTGATTTGGACAGAGGCGACTTCAGAAGCCTCGTGTCAGGCAGTTGGAAGAGGCATCCTGAGCGCATATCGGCAGCGGTGGCGTGAAAACATTTTGCGTCTGCAGGTTGCGACTGTAGTGAGCAGAATGAAACCCTAAGAAAAGAGACCAAAAAATCCTGCCAGGATAGAATTCATCAAGACTGGTTGCTACTATGGACCTTGTCCTAATCCATCACCTTTCTAATTATGCAAGACATCCGTAAGAGGATGCAGAAAGACAACAGACTGGGGAGTGATGTCAGAGGACCCCAAGGCCACACAGTATCTGCTACACTGCTGCTAATTATCACTTCCCATATTGATGTTACTGCCTTGGACTGTTACCTTGGCAGTGCTGAGCGAATGGTGGAAACTCTTAGCTGGACACCATCCTAGAATCAGATCTAAATCCTCGTTTGATGCCTGAGTTCTCTGGCATGGCCGACTTCTCAGAGGACCGTCTCTAACATTCATATTCTGATCAATCTAATGGCAATAAAAACTTTTGGATAAAAAGATTCAGATCAGGAACGGCAGCTTTCAACATCACTTCTTTTCAACAGCTACTTCACAGAGGGAAGTTTTGAAACAACTAAAGCAAACATCTAGGTTTAAGTACCTAGTTTTTTATTTCTCATCTCACCAGATGAGAGCGTTTTTTTTAGACGGCTAGTGAGAGTGTGTCTTTGGCACTCTGAACAGGCTCTGAAACAGGAACACAGTAGTGCTTAGAACTGTTACTGTTTCACCAAAATGTGAATCTGGACAAAGTGGAAAAACTCTCGCTTCTTCTTTGACATTGCTACTACAGATTTACTAATTTCCTGTTAAAAGTATGTGTGCTGTATATGCTGAATACATATCTTTTTTAATATATAAGAAATAAATATATCTATTGTAATAATCGTACTTATTTTTTTCATCTTCGAGGCTTCTTTGAATTTAAGTGCATGCAAGGAATGTTTTTGAGGTCATGCAACACTAGGAGAGTAGCGTAAACCCAGAAAAAAAGGCAGTTTGGGGGTAGCGTTTCTCTAAACACGACTCCTTAAAGTTGTCTTGTTCATGACAACTCAATGTGATAAGCTTGTGAAAAACACACTACTGCAAGTCTATCTCATCTGCGGCTGGGCTAAATTTCCAATACTACAGTTAATGGCCAAAAATCACTGCTCTTGTTTACAGTGAACTGGCACAAGTTAAATGGCGATGGCTTCTAAATGGAATGTTTCCATTGATACGCATCCGGTTAAGTGTAGAAACGGGCGTTATGATTATTTCTTTAAGAAAATCCTTAATCGTACAGTTTAGTTGTTGGAAGAGCTACCTGCAGGCATCCTTTTAAGTGTAAATTGGCACAGAAGGCAGTGTACAGACAAATATACAGTGACGGGGTGAAGCAAGTGGCAGTTGAGAAACAAGTGGGACTTCTCATTCAGATTAAAATGTCATGCAGTAATCTACTGACTACATTAACTAGGTACAGCACCTACCTACCTAACGGCTATCGGTAAAGTCACAGTTACGCTACCTAACAAAATAAATTAGTCCTGTATGTGTGAAACCGTGAAAAACAACAAAAACATTCAAGTCGTCTCAAAGCTCTGCATTAAGACCAGTTTGGGTGAATGGAGGTGGGAAAAGCTTGCATTGCAATACATAATGTACATTTAAGACCAAAGCAGTGAAAATTCAAGGCCATTCTCAGTCCATTCATCAGATACTGATGTCTACAGGAAAGAAAGGTGTCGAACCACAAGCTGAGCGCTGATGGCTGTCATTCATCCTTGAAAAAACGTGGCGTTCTCAACCACCAACCTCGTCGCAAGTCACCCACAGGCCAGATCAGCGCTGGACTGGGCCTTGCTTTATGCTCACACGTCCTTTTATCCCTAAATGGAGGAGCATAAGACAGTTTTGTTTCATTGGCTCCGAGAAGCAGCATGTGTAGCACATGACGTGCCCCTTCAGAAAGCGCATGGTAGAGCAAAGTGCCTTGGGAAAATGAGTGATGAAGGGACGAGGTCTAAAGCAGGATCTTGTGTTTTTTATAAAGCTATTTTTTCTTCTGGTGCGCTACAATTGGCTACAGTTGTGAGCGGATCATTTATGAGTATTGTTACCTTTTTTTTAAGCAGCAACACAGATAAAGCCAACCTCATGCTGAAATTTTAAATTTCCCTCTGACATGTTTTAGGAGTTTTGAGGGTGGACCGTGAGACAGTGATGAGATGATGAGGGCGGAGGGAGGGAGGGATGGTATTTGCAATATTCTTTAGTCAATCATAGTCAACATTCAGAATTTTATTGCCTTGATTTTTTTTCCAGCACACAGGATGTGTCTGTCTCATCTGGTTTCTCAGCTCCACGTTTCCAACTGCGACTGGGAGGAAAATACCAGATGACTACACGTCTGTGAGCATTTTAGTGATGTTTACATAGTTTGTGTTGGCCAGGGTGCAGTTGGCTGTCTTAAGGTTCTCCTCCTGAAAGTCCTCATTGCTGTTGTTCACAGCCTCCTGGATCTCCATGTAGTCCGATTTACTGATGGTGGAGCCGCTCCGGCTCTTCTTCAGGTCCTCAGTCGAATCCGCTTTGGGCACATTGACCTGCAGATACTGAGCCTGCTCCTCACCTTCAGTCTCACGGTGATAGAAGTAGTTAAAGTTGGACACAATGACAGGCACTGGCAAGGCAATGGTCAGCACACCTGCGATGGCACAGAGGGAACCCACGATTTTACCACCAATTGTAGTTGGGACCATATCGCCGTAACCCACTGTTGTCATGGACACCACAGCCCACCAAAATGCATCTGGGATGCTCTCGAACTGCGACTCAGGCTCATCTGCTTCAGCAAAGTACACAGCACTGGAGAAGAGGATGACCCCTATAAAGAGGAAGAAAATTAGGAGGCCAAGCTCTCTCATGCTGGCTTTCAGGGTCTGGCCTAAAATCTGTAGCCCCTTGGAGTGACGGGACAGCTTGAAAATTCTGAAGACTCGAACTAAGCGAATGACCCTGAGAATGGCTAAAGACATGGCTTGCTGACCTGCCTGACCATCCTCCGGCCTGTCTGCCAACTCTGTACCGAGAGTGATAAAGTAAGGGATGATGGCCACAATATCAATAATGTTCATTATGTTACCGAAAAAACCCGCTTTACTCGGGCAGGCGAAGAAGCGCACCAGAAACTCAAAAGAGAACCATATAATGCATAGAGTCTCCAGGATGAAGAAGGGGTCGGTGAAGTAGGTGGAGGTGTAGCTGATGATTGTGGAGTTGGTTTCAGGAGAAAACACCTCTGCGTGAAACTTGTGCATTTCATCCTCGTCATTGCGGAAAATGGGGAGGGTCTCCAAGCAGAAGCTGACGATAGATATCAGGATGACCATGACAGAGATTATGGCAATAATCCTTGCAGGACCTGAGCTCTCGGGGTACTCGAACAGTAGCCACACCTGTCTTTGAAACTCGTTGTCAGGTAGGGGTCGCTCCTCCTCCTTGATGAAACCCTCGTCTTCTCTGAACATCTCGATGGCCTCCTCACCCAGCTCGTAAAAGCGGATCTCCTCTGAGAAAATGTCCAGGGTGACATTCACCGGCCTTCTCAATCGGCCTCCTGATTGATAATAATACAATATGGCGTCGAAGCTGGGTCTGTTCCTGTCAAAAAAGTACTCATTCCTAAGCGGGTCGAAGTAGCGCATCCTCTTTTTGGGGTCCCCCAGCAGAGTCTCGGGGAACTGCGAGAGGGTTTTGAGTTGGGTCTCAAAGCGCAGCCCTGAAATGTTAATGACCACCCTCTCGCAGCACTCATGGTCGGCCTCTGGGTCGTAGTCCTGCGGGTGACCTGGGTGCGCGGCCGCCTCGTCAGAGGGGTCCCCTGTGGCAACAGTCATTCTGAAGGGGGAAGAGGCCTGCACTTTTCAGTGAGTCTGGGCCCTGCAGCCTGAAGAACTGCAGGTGGGGATCAGAGGAGGGAGGGGGCTCAACACCGTAAGGACCTGACGGCCACAGGATGTCACCTAGGATGTGACTGCATGTAGAAAGATAGAGAAAACAAAGCAAGGTCAGGTAAACCTGGGAAGTGATCTCACTACTTATTCTGTTCAGATGCTAGGAAATTGCTTAGCTTTCATTTAAAAAAAAGAATCGAGGAAAAGGAATTGACAGAAAAGTGTTCGGACTTGATGTGAATCAGATTAAATGAGTGTTAAATTGTCAATTCATATAGAAAAATAAGGTTTACATTTATTAATGTACAGAAAAGCATTCTGCCTTGGATATAAATTACTTTATTGCAGGTACACTCACAGGCTAACTGGCAAAAAAACAAAAACAAAAAAAACCACCCTATGCTTTTAAATGAGGGCACTCATCTGTTGCAGTGTCTACAGTACCTTAAATGAATGGGAGTACCTTTTTTCCCCCTATTTTCTTTCTTTCTTTTTCCGTGAAGCCGAGCAATGTATGGCAATGCAGCAGACATTGATACAGACAACATTCTGTCTAGGACATCTGCAGTCTAACACAAAAATATGGAAGGCTATCAATAGGCACTGCTCTATCTAAAAAAAAATATTAGACCCAAATAAGCTGACTTCTCTATAGTTTTGATGGAACATTTTAGTCTTGAAATGGTGCCGTTGCTGAAATATTAAAAAAACATCTATAAATTATTTACTCATAGAAGGAAATAGGTTTCAAGAGAAAAACTGTATCTCTGTCTGCATCATCTCCAGTCACAAAGTGGCAGCACAGTTTGGCAAAACGATCTCCTTATGAAACAAATACACAGCTGCGGGT
>JAVQJG010185935.1:0-25224 GCA_036024015.1 Craterocephalus amniculus | reverse complement strand
TAAATCCGTTTGGACAAATATGCATGTTTACTCTGCGATTCGGTATTTGCTTTTATACTGCTTTGATAATTACTTTTACTAGACGCCTTTGAAGCCATGCTAACTAGCCGTAGCCTGTTCAAGACAGCCGTAAGTTGCCTCTGTTTACAACATTCTTCTTCATCTGTCACCTAGTTTCTCGCTCTGGAGCTTCCCCTACAGCTTTGGGGTGTGCACTGCATGGTAAACATACCCAGACTTGCATTGATCCGCTTTAAAACCGACTGCATGACCCGCTCTGAGCTCTGAATGTCAAACCAGAGATCAAAGATGGGGAACCTACTTAACAAAGATAGCTTCAAGAAATTTATGTCTCACAGCAGTCACACAGAATGAATGAGTGAGACATAAAAAGCAAGCACTGACACTGGCAGCACAGCCGGCATTAGCATGGAAACATGCTCAGACCTACCACCGAGCGCATAGAGTCGAGCACCACTCATGCTGCACGTTCCAGCTCCGGCTCATTATGCAATCATCCATTCAGCTTTAACAAACTCCAGTCAGTACCGAAGCCTTGCATCATTTACAGTAACATACAGTAGATATAACGTGCACATGCATGCTTGTTATAAACTTAATCTTCCTGTGATAAAATCTCTCCATTCAGCGTATGTACAGCTGGATGCTCTGGTGAGCCACTTCAAAGCTCAAAACTGCCTGCAGCTTTGGCACTTTTTAAAAATGAGATTTACTAACAGAACCAAACACATGGCTGTTGTCTGGGGGGGAAAAAATGGGCTAATTATCGGCTTCATTTTTTTTTTTTTTTTACATTTGCAGATTATTATATGTCATGTGTTTGGGCAGGTGTTTGCACCTATAAATCAACACAGCTGGTGAGCAAGAACAAGAGTTCCTGTGCCAGAAGAGGTGGAACGAAACTTAACTAAACACCGAACTGGAGGCAAACGTTGTAAACACAGACAAGTGATTTTCTGAGGATACAGATATATTTCCTGGTTCAGAAGATCTTGCACCGCCTGTTCAAGTGAAAAAAAAAACATTCTGTTCTTGCTGTCAAATGAAAGCAGCACTTTCCTGAAAGCAAACTTTTCAGGAGTTAGGAGTTCTACGTATGTTCCTGCAGTGCGAGGCATACAGCACACCGGCTGGCAGATGCTTTCATGCAAAGTGATTGGCTGTCTTGTTTGCATCAGTGAGAGCTAAACCCATAACAGCTCTTTCACTGCAAAACCGAAAATAGAAACCATGACATAAAACAAAACTGGAATGGATGTCTCATAGCTAGAAGAGTACAAAGAGATGCTTCAGAGTGTCTCGCAGATCAGTCTCAGTCTTTAGTTCTCTGGGTTTGGAGGACAGATGCAGACTTGGACTAAATTTAAATGTATAAGATTACAAGAATAATTACAATAGGCCTTCGCACCGCCTTCGGTGCTCGGGCCTAATAAATGAGAAGTCAGTTCTTGGCTTTTAAATGTCCCTTTAAGGAGCCTTTTTGTCCTCAACTCTTATCTTTGCATCTAAGATTTTTACATGACCTAATCTGCGGTGGATGGTGACGCTGTACACCCATGTGCTTTGCTCTTGTTCCAGCTTTATCTGGGCGTGGTGCTGGCTGCTGTTGTCATCATCACTGGTTGCTTCTCCTACTTCCAAGAAGCCAAAAGCTCTCGAATCATGGACTCCTTCAAGAAAATGGTGCCACAGGTAAGACGATGCTCTGGTGTGGACTCGGAGCTTCCTGAATCAATAAGTTGTCCCTTAAGTCGGACCCAATAAGTGGAGGCCCAATAAGTAGCACAAAGAAAAATAAATGTTTGAGCCAACTTTGCTTTGCGAGTGAGTCTGCATAAAAACTCTCCCGCTGTTATCCACCTCTAGCAGTTCGATTGCTTAATTCTTAAATCTAGTCAGGCTTTTTCTATTTTACTCCTTTCTTCTCGCGTTTCCCTACCTGCCTTTTTTCCTCCTCATCCTTTTCCTCTATCTCTGCTTTTCATATACAACTACACCCTCTGGCTCCTCTCTCCTTATCTGACTAAATCCTCCCTCTGTACGAAACTCTCCGTCTCACCCCCCACTCCCCCTCGTCTCTCTTCCTTTTTTCTCCATGCCAGCAAGCGATGGTGATTCGGGAGGGGGAGAAGTTGCAGATCAATGCAGAACTCGTGGTGCAAGGAGATCTGGTGGAGATCAAAGGAGGAGACCGTATTCCTGCTGACCTGCGAGTGATCTCCTCCAGCGGGTGCAAGGTATAGGTACAGATGCTGCAGAGCCTGGAGGTCTCAGTTGGATACCTGCAACTCTGTTCTGTCCTTTTTGTCCTTTTCTGATAGTAAATTCAGATTTTTGCTATGAGTGGCATTTTAAAATGGGTTGTAAAATGGGTGCCGTTTCCACTGCTTCTTCAGTTTTAGTTTGGTTTTACAAACTGTGATCATTCATTTTGGTGGGGCCATGATAGATGGCGAAAGGGAGATGGTTCATTTATATGCAGAACTTTTCTTTTGTTGTGAAACTTTCTGCCGTTTTGCATGCACTTTTCTATGAAGACTTCCCGATTGTTTCTGTATATCAGAACATCTGGTGTCAGGAGTAGATGGCTAGAAATCCTAGTGAGTTCACATGTCAAAAGTAGCCTTCGTTTTTCATGCTAAACTTCTTTATCTTCCATGAGCCAAGTTGCTAAGCTGTATCAGGCTGATGATGGTGACTAAACCTAAACATTTAGTGAAAAGCAAACAGCAAAAGAAAGGTTAGTGAAAAAGTTTTGCAGTACGGTGCTCATGAGGACTGGATTTGCACAACCCTGCTGACATTTCATGCAGCGCTGCAGACTTGTGGTCAAACTACAGAGAAGCTAGCCAACAGAGACTTAAAATAGCTTCTGATTAAGCCAGGAAAACATTATTGAAGAGACTCAGAAGGATACATGCAAGTCAAAGGTTTGTGGCAGGTTTCAAGCTAGTTTAAAGATTTCAATGTTCTCATTTATTTGCAGCCTCATTTCTTCAGAAAATGACATTTATTTTTGGGATAATATCCATTTTAATACCATTAGCTATCAATCCACTCTATTTAGACAGTTACCTTGTCTACCTTGAGGACCTTGAGTTTGTAAAGTTTAGATCGTACAACTCAAAGCTCAGTGGTTTATCCCATCACTCCTCCCTCACAAGACAGTTCTTTAAAATATTTGAAAATGCACTTTGGTAGTCACACTGATCACTTTTTGTTTACAACAAAGGCATTTTCAAAATGTCAGTATTTGATGCTCCGGGAAGACTCAGGACATCGTATTGTAGTTAAAAGCACTTGTTATTCTTCAGCTCATCTGTGGCAATATTATCCGCTATCACCCGTTGAGAAAATAGAGAGAACCAATCCTTTCTGCTGCTTACTTTTTGTTATTTCTTCAGGTAATATGTGTTGAATTCTTCTTTATTTTGACTGTTTGTTGTTCAGAACTTTAAAAAACAAAAACAACAACCTTAAAATAACCATTAAATAATAAATAAGTGCAAGCATCAGCTATAGGCTAATGGAAATGTCACTGGGTTTTCTATCTAGCCATAAATAAGAACATGGTGTTCACGTTGTAGTGATGCAATCAGTCATCAAAGCACCTCATGAACAACTCCTCATTCAGTCCCACAGTATTTGGGATAACTGACAAACATGGGAGTGCATTTGTTGGAAAAATAGTTGCCTTATGCAAGTCGTACACCGGCTTCACTGCACGGAGTTTCTCAGATTGTTTTGTTTTGGGGGTTTTTGCAACTTGGTGCAAGTCAAGATCCTACTTTTCCAGTTTGTGACATAACTTTACCTCAGAGGAGGGTTTCCTGATTGCATTTTTCTTTCTCTGTTACCCTGCCAACACTTTAGCATTCATCTGTGACGTTTGGGTACCATATCCCCATGACTACATCGCTATCATCCTGAATATGCTCTAGTTTTCTGAATTTAGTGGTTTGCCTGCGAGCCACCACACACTCACCCTCTCAGATGATTTTTGAGTGGCTGTTATCTGCTTTTGATTTGCAGTTAAATGAAAAAGTTTAATAGTTTAAGCTGACTTTTCCTCATACGGATGAGGTGGTGAAGGCAAATTACATAAATTTGGTGTCAGTCTTCCTTTTGAATAATTTTCTTAGACTTACTTTTGGCATCTGGAAAGTGACTTGTTTGCTCATGTGTTGCATTTTGAACTTGATGATTGTGATTAAAACAGAACCTTAATGAAGAAATGAGATAAAAATACCCGACCAGAACAGTTTTGACATGAGTAGAGTGATGTATCGCTGCAGTTGTTGCTATAATAACATTTTGATTTTGTCAGCCTGACCTCTTCCCTCTGCTGTGATTCCGTCCCTCATTTTCTTTTCCTTCCCTCTTCCCTGTAAAGGTGGACAACTCCTCTCTGACAGGAGAATCAGAGCCTCAGACACGCTCCCCGGAGTTCACGCACGACAATCCTCTGGAGACCCGAAACATCTGTTTCTTTTCCACCAACTGTGTTGAGGGTCAGTAAGGCCACATCTGGCCACGTTTGTCTCTTCTTGCCTCCGGATTTCTGTCTTTTAGCCAGCCTTGTTTTGTTTTACCAGCCAACCATGAATGTTTCGGTGCATAATGTGATCTGGCCTGCCCTCCCTCCATCCTACAGCACAATGTGGAGTTAGCTATGTTGATAGCTCAGGAATTAATAATGAGTATTTCCATTCAGAACTGAGCCACTGGGATTTATCGGTTGTTTGTTGCCGTTGGTCATCAAAGAGTGATGCTTTCAGCACGGGAATGGGATTTTTATATAATATGCAACCTCATCAGCACCTATATTCAAATTTAAAAATGGTAGTATGGAGTAAATAGCTCATAATATTAAAAACATCAGAAAAAAATCAATTTACTGGATCCCCTATTATGTAGGCTATTCTCATTCAGTGGAGATGCTATGAAGTAAAATACATTAAAACTTCAATTTTGTTTGTTTCCACTTTAAGAAATGTTGTTATACTTGCATTTTAATTTAATCTTTCCACCCTTAACGTCCCTTCTGGACCCCACACCTGGTTTATCTGTACCTGCTGCCAATTTGAAAGTGTTGCTGGGCATGAGACAATCGCATACAACTTACAGCTGTGAGCAACACATATGTAACTTAACTAAAGAGCCCTTTTCTGCTGCATGAGATCTGGCAGGGTTGCATTTAAGAATTTTTGAAGCAGGTTTAAAAATAATCAGTTTAACAGACTCAGATTAACATAGGGACTACATACTCTTTAGTTTACAGATTTCATGTTTCAGGCATGTAAGTTTGGGTTTTTAAAATCTTTATCTGACCTTTTAATTAAAAAAGGAACAGCATACTCTGCTAAAATATTTCTAAAATGTCCAGTTTTGTGTATATTAGCTTTACAGTTGTGGAGCTCTTGCTGGCTGAGGCCATGTTTACACAGCCTCTCGTTGACATGGTAACACAGTTTTTGGTGTACTAAACTGCAAAAAAATGAGAATGTGCTCCTAAGTTAGATTTTTCTGAAAAAACAAGGTGATTCCTTTCTATGTAAACATAAACAGGAGTCTTCTGGCAATGATGAATCCTGTCATGTCAGCTTGCATTTGTGCTCTCAGGCTCTGTTTACACAAACAGCATGACGACAGCAACAATGGTGGACCTCCGTGTTCTCTGTGTGCTGCTGAATCTTTTAAAGTTACTTTGTCTCTCAAAGCCAAACCGTCTTTTTTTTGTGCAACATTTATGCTGTCAGTAAGAACGCTGAGATTACATACACTGTCAGGACATTAAAACAGAAAATGCAGGAGAGTACGGGTGCAACAAAAATACCAGAAATCTTTTTTTTGTTTTTTTTTTACTTTTTACACTGGTTTTTATTTCTACCAAAGAAAGTCCTAATCAGCAATAAATAGGCTACAGCATAAAAGTATATTTTTTCATTAGAACTTTGATAAATGTTTATATCAGATATTTGTAATTGCCTCTCATGGAACCAAACCGGTTCTTGATCCTAACTTTTTGATTCTGTTTTTCATTTTGCTAGCTAACTTAAACCAAGGTAACAACAGTGTCATGGCATTAAAATGAAGATTAGAAGCAGTGGTGTGGGTTATGTGTAGATAAACAAAAAATATACCCACTTATCATCAATGCCTAATCACTTTACTCACTTTTAAATGCCTTTATATGCATCTTATCACTAGTGCTGATTGTAAAGTTTACTTTTCCAAGGACAGCAGACAGTTCATACTGACACCACCTGATCTCAGGCAATAAAACATATCTGACAATGCACATATGTTAAACATACCAAATTACTTATGAGTCTATGCATAACACAATGAAATTCCACAAAATGGCTGCTTTGGGGAGAAGAACTAAGAGAAATGAGGAGTATTATCTTCTCTCCAGACACCACTACATCAGAGTCAAACAAAGACAGAATGAGATTAAATGAGGAACCAAATTTAGAGGCTGGAGTCAAACACAATCATCTGTTTGGAAGGAAGATGTCTTTCCTCTTCCTCTAACTCACCTTCCACATACAGTACAGCCTCTGCTAATTATTACCATCAAATGTTTTCCTGTCACTGTTTACTACTGATAAAACAGTGCTTCATTTGTCCCCCATAACTACCAGCAACAGAGCATTCCTTGCACTTTAAAGGCCTTTGACCAAGCGACCATATGTGCTGAGTTGCATAAATAACTTTCATGGAGGCACAGATGGGGGACCTCTTTGTCTGATGCAGAGACCTTGGCAGGTTTCGGGGGAAGCCCTGTTCTTCACATGCTCAAGATGCTCTGATGGCATCCGGGCAGTTTAAAGGGCTGAGTCAGAGTGCTGGGCTCTTTCTCGTTCCCCTCCAGCTTTTGCCATGTATGCTTTCTTCTGCATTTGCGACAGCGTCTCAGAATGGCAGTAAATTTCAAAGTGACAACCACATTTATGTCAATACGCAATGTTTCCAAGCAAAACTTCGCACCCAATCCAGATGATCAATGTTACTCAGTCCAGCTGTCAGCACCACTGACATCACAGCAGATTGCTGTATTCCAGCTAATAAAGTAATCACTATAAAAACTGCTGATGGGAAGAGTGTGGTTGGATCATTCGTCTTTAAAGCGTTCCTGATTCTTTCCTCACTCACCAAGTCCAGTATCTGTTCAGTGGGCCAGCCATCAATCACCAGCCAACACCTCTAATTCACCTCCATCTATCACTGTTCTACATCCAGCCATCATCACCCCATCAGGCCTCCTTCCTGTTTATAATATACAACCTCAGCTTCTACACTGTAAACACTCATTTCTTCCTTTTCATCCACTCTGGGAAAGCAGATCGGATCACCTGTAGCTAAGCTGAAAGCTAGAACTAATCTATAATAACTACCTTTAAAAAGGCTTTAAAGATACATTTTTGACTAGCCTCTTTGATAAATCAATAAATAAATCCTAATAAATCCTCTGAAGCTAAAATTTTACAGTGCACCTAAATTTTGTTCTTTTGAAATCATTTATACCAGGTACAGCCCGTGGCATTGTCATAGCCAGTGGTGACCGAACAGTGATGGGCCGCATCGCCACTCTGGCATCTGAGCTCGAAGTCCGCCAAACCCCAATTAACATCGAGATCGAGCATTTCATCCACATCATCACTGGCGTGGCGGTTTTCCTGGGTGTGTCCTTCTTCATCCTGTCACTTATCCTGGGTTACACTTGGCTGGAGGCCGTCATCTTCCTCATCGGCATCATCGTGGCCAATGTGCCCGAGGGGCTGCTCGCCACTGTGACGGTAAGCAGTGTCTGAATTTTTAGATAAAACAGAAGAAATTTCACAGATTTTTACTCAAAAATGAATCTTTCAGACCTTTCTATACATTTTAAAGTGTTGAAGGAAGCCTTTCACTGTTCCTGCTGTAACAGAAGACATTATCGTATAATACATGCATTTGCAGGCTAAAAGATCAGTTGTTACATTTTCAAGGAAAAAAATGTGAAAGACTTAACAGAACAGTAGGTAAAGTTATAAACTGGCTTTTCTGCACATATTTTAAACCTAAACTGACATCTTACAACTTTTCTGTTTGTATTGTAGAGCTCAGAGCCATAAAGGGCTGTAGTAAAAGTAATGAGCATGAAGATGAGATTAATTCATTCTTTGAAATTTAATTGCTAAATAGCTTCTGATTGCACATAGTTGAAGCTGCTTGTCATTGGCATTAAGAGCCACATCAATCTGGGAATCCATTGAATATTGTCTATTAGCTCATTACCTTTCAGGAAAGTTGCCAACATCCCCGGACTTGATCTTATAAGCTCACTCCTGTGTCATCGTCAGCACTGCTACTGTAAGAGTAAGAAGAAAAACAACTGGTACAGAGATTTTATGCTTTCATGTACAGATATTAGTGCCAAACTGAAAAAATCATCCAACTCTTACTCAGAGTAAATTACATACTACATTAATTCACTGTATAAGAAATCTTTCATCCGGCTGATAATTATGGTCCATCGCTCTTACCTAAAACTATCCTAAAAAACATAAATAAGCAGTGAAGGAATAGGAAACATAAAACAAACAAATGGTAAAATATGTCTGAAACCAGTCTGAAAATCAGCTTTCAGAGGAATCGTGTGACTTTTTGCCGGCTCCCTTCTAATTTCCCTTATTTTTTATGTCTAACTAAAGACTCCAGAATAGTACCGGATGGTTTTCTGTGGCTGTCTGATATCATGCGGCAGGGCGATGCTAAAGAACAGTTTCTTTATATCTCAGAAAATATGCTGAGATGAAAATGTTTATGTTCTCACTTTTTAAAGTTATTTCAGGCAAATATTCAGCATATTTCTTTCATGCTGGCTCAGGCTGCCCAACACTTCACCAACCAAAACAGTGAACTAAAAGAGTTTGAAAGGCTACATAGAACTAATGGAAATGACAGAATCAGTTTTAGATATATCATCAGCTTTTCTTGCTTAGCAGCTACAGCGATCGTTTTCATGTGATCTGCTGTTGACACTAAAATATGGATTTGTGCAGCATTAAGTGCGCCAGATCTCAGGCTCTGATATTGTGCCTTCTGGCTCACTCCTATCATTTACTGGCACATCTAAATGGATCTTAGCTTTAATTAGTGTTATTGCTTACACTTTTACCTTTATTCACACTGATTTTCCCTCTGTGAATGTAAGGTGAAGCTCTACTGATGTGAAAAAGCCCAGAAAAGTGATTAATTATCAAATCTAAAGGTATTTTCAGTGTTGAGGTATGGTTAAGTATTTCTGCAACCATATAGCTGAGGAGGGTCGCAGCTGGCATTCGAAATGTCATCAGTCGACATTTCAGTGGTCACAGAAAATAAATGAACTTCCGGTTGCTGCAGTCGCGTTCACTTGGGACCAACGTGAGGAAACATTCGTGCATATTTACTGGAATCTGGCTGACGCGGTCATCTTGTATTAATGTGTGTCGCTGTGTCCCCAACAACATATGGAATATGTCTGTTCATTGTACTTTTATCTCTCCGTTCACCTGCCGTTAACCAGCCAACCAAGACTACACACACACACACACACTCATCAGACACCTAGACCATGCATGGTTTCACATGCACAAACACTTGAACGCACCGCTGCATCCACATTCGGCGACTAGCAATCATCCATCCTCACCTCTCCTCATTCTTCCTCCCTTTTATCGCGGCCCTCCTACTATTGCCACCCTCTGTCCTCCCAGGTGTGTCTGACTCTGACTGCCAAGCGAATGGCCAAGAAGAACTGCCTGGTAAAGAACTTGGAGGCCGTAGAGACTCTCGGCTCCACCTCCACCATCTGCTCCGACAAGACAGGCACGCTGACCCAGAACCGCATGACCGTGGCCCACATGTGGTTCGACAACCAGATCCACGAGGTGGACACCACCGAGGACCAGACCGGTAAGGAGGAGAAGAAAGGATAAAGGTGGGGGGAACGGCAGACAAAACAAGGGAAGGGAGAATGTGTGGGAATGCAAAGGGGAGTGGAACCGCCTGCTGTAATTCATCTGTCCACAATTCATATGGCCAGAAAACGGAGCAGTTCATTCCACCGTTTGGATTAATTGAGAACCAGTCTGCAGTGGGTGGCACATCACACAGCTACAAACATGCGTTCCCCCAGATTTCCTCAACAGGACCGCTGCTGCGGAACCAATCCCCTTCCTGTCTCCTTACCGAACAGGGAAAGCTCAGGCCAAATTTTTAGAGAAGCTCCAAGCATTAACCAAAACCTTGGCAGGAAAAATGAATAATTTAAAAAAGAAGGTATGAATACTAATAAGAAGTGAGTCAGACATTTGTGTTTTCACACGATAAATAGCTAGTGGTTCTCAGCGTTGTGTAGGGATTTGAAATCAAGACAGACAGGCTTAATTTTTTGGGAGGAGCCTCGTTCTTGCAGTTGTTGCAGGTTCGTGTTCCTGAAAAGCTCCAGCCGAGGAGTGCCAATCTGTCCGCACTGTAACAGTGACAGTGAATGCTCCACCACGTCCAGGGCAAATATGAAAAATGACTGCAGGCTCCTGCAGCGGAGTGAAGGTCATTCTCAGTCTGATTGGGTGGGAGGGCTGAAATTTCGATACAAGCAATCTCCAAACAGTTTTTATTTTGCCGGCGTTCTATTTAAAAATGAATGCCATTTTCCAGACTGGGGAATTGAAAAATCACAACTGTCACAGAAAAAGTGATTGCTCAACTAAACTGACCCCGATGCTGTTATTTAGCTGCAAAATCTAGTGCTGCTCTGTGAACCGAGAGTTAAGTCAGTCGCATAAATACTGCATGAGACGTGCTTTAAAAAAAGAAAGGAAAAAAAGTCTAATTCATCTCCCTCTACTATTCTCTCAGGTCTGGGTTTTGACAAGAACTCTGGTACTTGGAGTGCTCTGTCTCGCGTGGCTGGCCTTTGCAACAGAGCTGATTTCAAAGCTGGACAGGAGGACTTACCCATCCCGATGGTATCAGCCTTCATCACTCACTTCACAACAGCTGTTTTACTAAAACCTCTGCACCATCCTCCAGGCTCATGAATTATCTCAACTATTTAAAACAGTGGGAGGCTACCCATTTAGATTAATGCAAGGCCATTATGATCAGGCTCCTTTTTTAATAGATTTGGATCAACTAATGCATGCACATAATTCATGAGAGATAATTTTTGCCTACATGGTTTGCCAGTAGGGTGAAGTTAACAACATAAGGGATGTGTCAAGTGAGCCATCGCTCAAAAATAAGCAGCGGTGGAATACATTTACAGATGCCTCCTGCAAGGCAGAGCAGTTCTATCTGTCTATCTGTCTGTCTGTCTGTCTGTCTGTCTATCTGTCTATCTGTCTGTCTGTATACTGTATCTGTCTGTCTGTCTGTCCGTCCGTCCTTCTCCAAGAATTAGAATATCCTGAAAAAGTGCTGCATTTCTGTTACTTAACTTCAAAGAGGAAATGTACACAAAAAGTATGCAAATCAATATATTTCAACCTTTATTTGTTTAGATTTTGCTGATTTGGATTTGCAGCTTCAGAAAACATCACAAAGAACAAAGAACTTTAGAATATTGCTTGAAATCAATAAAAAAATGGATTTTAAAAATGTCAGGCCTCTGAGAGTAAAGTCTTGCATCTGTATGGAGTACATAAAATGTTGACTTGCCTGAAATGAAACAACTTTTCTAGCATATTGTAATTTTCTGATCAGTACCTGAATATTAACAGTGAATTGTGTGAGCATAGTAATAATAAAAAGTAAAATTTGAACTTTAAAAAACAGATTATTAAGTGATTACCATCTCTGCAGGGGCAGTAGTGTTCATATGAACATTTTCAGCCAGAATCAAGGTCAGTCAGGACGCCTTAAATGCATCAAGTGAACCCATCTTCCTCACGTTTTCTCCTATTCAGGACTGATATTAGGAAATAGAGACAGGGAATAAGCCCCTGGAAAAAATACAATGAATCATGACTTCAGCTTCTTTTACTTCAAATCTGAAAAGCAACAAGAGTCTCTAACTGACTAATGAATGAATAGAAATAAAGTTAAGGTTAAAAATTGTTTCCTCTGAAGTCCAGTGGACAGAGAGTATAAAACTGAATTATTATATTAAATTGTGGTAGAAACTATAGATACTACTAAACTTTTGTTTTTAGTATAAATGTATAAGCAGTACCATTGCCTTCAGGCACCAACCACAATGCTGCAGACCCCCACCCACCCCATGCCGAAGCTGTGCTTTGCTTTACACTTTCAGCTTCTCTCGGCTGAGGCCTTTCCTGTCCTTTGATAAAACCAAAGTCAAGGTTACCTTTTTCTTAAATAGAGACAAATCACCTGCACTCTGGTATTTCTTAGACATATTTCATTAATAGTGCAGGAACAAAATCAAGGTTATCGAGCTGGACATGAACTACTCCGCTATAACAGCTCCAGTAAGGCTGCTGTGCTGCAGGTTGTTTCCCTGCATCAACAACATGACTCAAAGCAATGCCTCATTGTGCAGAAATGGACAACAACCTGTTGTGGCCACAGTATGTTCATAAGGTGTGTTGGAGCAGGGAAGCCCCTCTGGGACATATACATATTATTGCATACTACTGACACATTTAAGTAGTTTCAATACTCTAATAATGTCTAAAAGTACAACCCCAGAGTAAATACTTTGACTTCTTTCATGTGGTCAGCTAAAGCTGACCTACATGACAGCAGCAATGAGAGAAAAGAAATAACAATGGAAAAACAACCATAAAATAATTTGCCAGCTGCACTTGACACACACCGGCTGACACACTTAACTTTCCTCTCACGCATAAACAGACACACACAGAGAATAATCTAAAACAGCCCAGGAAATAACTCCCCCACACTGACACACAAACACACACTCAGCTGGATAGGCAAGTCAATAGCACCCCAATGTTCCTCCGAGCGATATCCTCCAACCTGTGCTACACTGACCTGAAGAAATTCTTCCTGTGACTCGCAGCGATGGGGATTACAGCTTCCTCTGTGATGGGAGCAGACCCATCCACCCCAGATGCCTGGGCTCCCTCCCTGCATTAAGTAACAGATCTGTCTCCTGACAGCCCTCAAAAGCAGCAGCGAGGACTCCACTACCATTACTAGAACAAGTCCCCGTAAAAAAAGAGAAATGGAATTTCCTTCAGCTGTTTATTCATTCATAGAAAATGTGCAAACAAGGACAAATCTCGCAGAGCGCGTGTCCTTGTTTTGCGCCTGTTCATGAATGAATAAACAGAAACGAAGGGACATTTCTTGTCTGGCTCTCGCCTCTGCATGTATATTTGGCATCAGGTCATCAGTTCACTGTTGATTAGAATAAACCGACTCCAAGAATTGCTGTGATCATTATGGAGAAGTTAAAAAAGGCAGGTTTTTACTGAATATCAAAGCATGAACATGAAGCTTTAGCAAAGGTCTAAAAAGCACATCTAGTCAAAGCTTTGCAAAATGGCATTTGTGTCTTTGTGCAGCTGTAATAATCTGCTTACATTCAAATTCATAAAGCTCCTTTAAATGAGAAATTTGGTCACATTCAAATGCACAGAAATAATAATCTGCAGGTTTTTGTTACCCATTAGTCAGCTTTACCCTCGTCTCTTTGAGACGCAGCATTTCGACGTTTGAAGAGGATCTCTGCATGCCACTGTTAGGAAAAAATGCTGCAGCTGCACATGACAGACTTTACAATCCTTCATAGCTGACTGTCACACTTAAAGAAACTCAGATGCCTTATTCAAATTATTACTCTTCCCCCCAATTGAAGAATAAAACAAGGTTTTGCACTTTCTTTACTAACGCAAGACTCTTACATAACTTAAAAGAAAGGAAAGAAAGGAGTCTTTGGTTTGATGGCAAGCACATACATACAGCTGACACTCTGCTACCTGCATCATTAATGACAACCTCTCTCACAGAGTTTTAATCCATTAAATAACACATAATCCAAAAGCTTTCCTCTGCTCATATGTGAGTGGCTGTGCTAATGTCGTCCTGTGTGCGTTTCCCCAGAGGGACACGGCGGGGGATGCGTCAGAGTCAGCTCTGCTGAAATGCATCGAGGTGTGCTGCGGCAGCGTCCGTGACATGAGAGCCAGAAACGCCAAAGTGGGGGAGATCCCTTTCAACTCCACCAACAAGTACCAGGTACTGAAAGGGGGCCGAGGCTCATCAAGGGGGTTTGTGCTGCTGGAGCGGCAGTAAAATCACAAGTTTGCAGTTTTGGATTTTGTTTACAGTCTCGTTGTCGGTTTTCAAATTGAATTTATGGAAATGGAAACTGCTGCCGACTTGCCTGCGGTGCCAGTCATGTCTCATTCTATCCAGCCAACAAGCCTCAAAACAGAGCGACATTCTTTACACCGGATCATGTTATTCGCCGAAAAGTGACTCAGTTTAATTAATTACAGTAATAATTAATAGTTGGCAGACGCAGCTTAACATTTAAAACTTATTTATCTTGTAGAAACTCATTTGAACATAATTCTTTCAGTACTCATCATACAGTTTTCTAAGACATCTGCAAAATCTTTTTTTCCTCCATGTTTTTGCCGATTCATTTATATTCATTTTTAACCTTTTTCCATCCAGCGAAGGCAGCCTGAACATGCTTGCTCTTTTCAAGGTGACACCCTGCTTTGCATTTATACCTGGAAAGTGCACACATGTCACACAGTATGGCTGACCACGGAAAAGCTCTGAATCTTTCGGCAAAATGTTATATATCTGGGTATTGAACTAGTTATGTCTGAAGCTGCCTTTTTGTGAAGAAATATGACAATTGTTTGGTAAAGTTGCAGCAAAAGATGTGTATTGTAGAAATAGTAATTTGTTTGTAACTTTCCATTAAACAGACAATGACAACGACTCCCTCCGCCATAGAAATTGTGGCTCTGAATCATGATTTGGATGGGATTTGGTAAAAAAAATCGCACACCCAGTTGTATTTATATACTTAAAAAATGAAGCATTTCCCTTGATATTAATTAAACCTCAACAAAAGCAGGATAAGGACACAGAGAACACTCTGTTTTAGCAGATTAACACTCTCTGCTGCTACATAAATGACTTTTCGGGAAGCTTTCATTCACACTAATACGATTAGTTGTCAATTTGCCAGCTTCTGTAACTTCCTCCTCCTGTTATTGCTGCACTAGTGTGTCTGTTTGGATTCCACTCAGCATTCACATGTCCTAGAGGCTAACCCAATCTCATGACACAACGTAAGATGCATGGATCAGCAGTGCTAAATGCTGCTGGTTTGAAATGAAAAACCTACTCAAAAATGGGAAAATGACTGTATCTTCCTGACTCTGGTCTGCTGTGCAAGTTTAAGTTTGTCTCATGGTGTGCTCCAATGCGATGAAATCCGCTTTTGATGTCTTGCTAGAGTTCATTTGGCAACAAACACTTGTACAAGGCTCTCATCTGGAGGCTGTCACAAGATATTGCCAGTTTGAGACCTGCCCTGCACCAGAGTTCACCAAACTCATTGCCCTTTTCTACTTCCCTCCACTTGTGTTTTCTATCTTTTGTGCTGGGCTGTCACCGATAAACGGCCAACCAGAGGTAATGTAGAGAGCCAAGCTTGAATTTTCTGGTTGGAGAGATGCACTAGGAAACTAGTAGAGAGTCTGGACAACAGCTGAAGTAAAACAATGACCATTCATTTAAAGATATTAGCTCTATATTAGCTTCATGCAGGTGCACAGGATTACTTTCTTCTCTGAAAAGAAAATTAATTATTAATATCCTCTTTTTATGGTGCTCAGACGGTGAATCAGTAATTGAGATGAATTCTGGAGCGCTTAAATTTCAAGGTGAAAATTCCCTTTTGTTTGCTGTTTATTTCACTTGCATCTCCTCTCTATGAACACATGGTATTTATACAGAGACAAATATTACATTAAATTCTTGTTTTAAGTCTGTGGAAAAAAACATACAAAGATGGATAAAATAAAGACTTAATTGACTTGTTTAACTCCACAACCAATTTTATAATTGCTATTTTTTTAAGAAGGTAAAAATAATGACCTGTTGGTTGCACAGATCTGATATGTTTCCAGTTTAAAGGCATTTATTTGATTTTAATTATAATCCCATCTTGATGTAATCTATTTGACCTAACACTGTATTATTACATTGTAGTAATAACAAACAGTTACTCATTTTTATCTAACATTTAGCTAATTATAAAGAGAATTAGATCAAATATTTTTAAAGAATTTAAGCTGGTTTAAGTTTGTATTTTTGCATTTTGTATTTGATAATATGAAGTACATATGGTTGAAATTTGCTTTTTTTACACCCTGTAAGAGTTATCGCTGACAAAGTTCATATTATACTATATAAAGTCATCACACAGAGCTTTGCTCAAGGATACAACATCAAGCAGATCCTAGGGATGTGTATCTGCATCAGCTTTACCCAGCGAGCAGGAGATTTCAACTAGTATGAATTTCACAGCCGTGATGTTAAAGTCAACAAAAGACTTCCTGCCTGCATTGTGTGCACCTGTTACTCGACTTGAAATAAAAACGTCTGTGCTTCGGGGATAGAAAAAAAAAAGGCAATTTTGCTCTGCTGATCTGAGATTAGATATGCAGCGACTCTGATCCAAACTACCAGGGGGAGTGTGTGATGGTGTATGTTGGGGAGAGGATAATAAAAGATGTAACACCACAAAAATGCACGTGAGAATGGATGAATGATACACGAACAGAGGGAATACATGTGAATTTCATTGTGCACTCGGTCAAGTCAGCTTCAGTGGAACTTTTATTAGGAATTACTTTGGGAAAATTGACAGCTGCTCCCCCCATAATCTTGCCACAGATCTGGGATTTTTGTTTGATGTCATTTACAAAAAGGATGTGTGACTAGAACCTCCTCTCTTTAACAACAGGCTGGATAATTTTCAGAAAGTTTAAAATCATGTGACCAATGTTGCTGTTCTCCTTCTTTCTTTAAAGCTCTCTATCCATGAAATGGAAGAAAATCCCTCTGGTTATATTCTGGTCATGAAGGGAGCGCCAGAGAGGATCCTGGACAGGTTTGTCAATCAATAATACATTGATTATACGTCTCCAAGGGTAAAGTTGGGCCAAATTTGAGCTGGTTATCACTTCCCTTTGCTCTGCAGATAAAGAGAAATATCAAACTTGTCTTAAAGGATGGCAATATTCACAGTGTCATTAATAAGACCATGGAGTAAAACTCTGGTTTCCTACTGTTCAGTGCAACAAACTTCCATAGTTGTCTTAAACCAGGTCAGGTAGCCACCCTGTTGATCAGGGTGACAGGGTCTTTCATCAACATGAGCACAAACACTGCTATTTATTTAGATTTTTATCTTACATGCACCACCCAGCTGCTTCACAGTGTCACCACAGTATCAAATGTATATTAATCTACCGGTGAAAATAGTCCACAGCTAATGCACCGTGTCCTCCTGCTGGAATAAAATCTCTCTGTGGCCTCCAAAAAATGAGGTTTCTATGCAACACAAACCCACTGTTTTCAGGGTAAAGGGTAAATCCACAATCTCTCACTCGTATTACTCAAATGCTTCCAAAATAACGATTACAACTGCAGTTGTGGTTGGAGCCACATGTGAGCTCGTTTACTCTGCATTCATCTGAGATTTATTGGATTGTACCTATTGTTTTGTAATAACATCAGTTTTTATTATATATTTAATAGGGGTGGTGAAAAATTCACAATTCACAATTTTTCACAAAATATTTCCAAGAATCGATTTTTTTAAAAGGCCAAAAATGATTAGTTTGACTACTTTCAACGCTGCTGCTAAGTGACAAAGACAAGTTAAACTTTGCCATGTTAGGTAACTTTAAACGTTTTTTGATGAAAATGATCAGTTTTCTTTAAACTAATGAAACAATTCTTCAGAGCTGTTTCTGTCGTATAGAGGAACGGAGTTAATCAGCATGCTTTGTTACTAAAAGAGGATTCTATGTGAATCAAGATCGGTCTGAATCGAGAATCGATACAGAATCGAATCATTAACCCAAGAATCGAAGTCGAATTGAATCGTGAGTTGCTGAAAGATTTACACTCCTAATATTTAACTTTATTACTGTACCTGCAAGTTAACCCACATTTCCCACAGGAGTATAGTTAGAAAAAAATATTATTGTGTTTATAAAACATTCATTATTTGATCTAAGCTGATCAAATCAAACCTAGTGTTGACTGTACTGAAGGCTACCCTTGTTCTGTGTTTAACTCAAAAACCAGTTCATGTGTTCTTGTAGACATGCTTTTACACACCACTGTTGTAAAACAACACTCCTGCCTCAGGTTGGCATAAATATTGTTATAATTATAAAATGAAAGTAGCGTGTTATTAAAATAATGTTGAAATGACTCCTCTAAAAGCCCAGCCAATAATTACTGAAAGCATGTGTCATGTTTTCTATTCAGCTGGAGGAGCTAGTCTGTCCTCTTGTGTAACATAATTGCCACACAGACAGGTGTTATTGTAAGCAGTAGAAGCTCTGAATGTATTATTAAATGTTTCAGATGCAGCACCATAATGATCAACGGTCAGGAGCACGTACTCGATGAATTCTGGAGGGATGCTTTCCAGAATGCCTACCTGGAGCTGGGTGGACTGGGAGAGAGAGTGCTTGGTGAGTGTGGCTGTCAACTAAAACCCGCCTGCCTGGAAATGGATGGAGAGGAGCAGCAGTTGGACACAGCACTTACGTTTTATGATCTGCTTGGTAAACAGGGCAGTTTACCCAAAATGTCCCTGTAAAAGTGCAGAGTGTCCCTGTTGCAACACTCTCCATAAAGAGAGGCTACTGCAGTCTGTCAGAGGAGACAAAGTTCAAATGATTGTCAGATATTTTCACACATTTATGTAAAGATCAGCAGCTAGACACTAAACGATGAGTCCGGGTCGAATGCTCAACAGTTTGATGCAATAATAATTCCAAATATTAAATGCCATAGACATATTTTGGGTAAAAAGTCATTACCTGAAGGTTCTTCGAAGTCTCCTCTGACTCTGTAAATGTCATCATCTTGGCAACCAATGGAAAAAAAGAACTTGGCATTTTTGGAAAGCGCCATAGGTAATAATTATGTGCTATCATCATTTCGTTCGTGTCAATGCAATGACAGCTGAACGAGGATTATCGCCACTTTTAGAGTGAAACTCAAGCAATCCTGTAAATTATTAAGCTTCCCTTGTGCCTGGGGGGATGGTGGTCATGAACTGAATTTTCAAAACAAAAAAACGATACTTACATTTAAAACACTATGGTTGGCTTTCTATCAAAAGTATTTTTTATTTTGCATTGCTCTTTATTATGGATTTGATAGACATATTTGTAAACCTCCTGAAAGGTACTGTTTTTTAGTTTTTTTTAAAAACTTTTTTAAATCTTTCATATTTACATTTTTGTGCTGTTATTCCTGTCGTTTATGTTCAATCGTTGCAGTGGTCCATCTTTTTTCGCAGGATTCTGCCACTTGAATTTGCCTCCATCCCAGTTTCCTCGAGGGTTCAGCTTCGACTGCGACGACCCGAACTTCCCCACCGAGCAGCTCTGCTTCCTGGGTCTCATCTCCATGATTGATCCGCCGCGTGCCGCTGTGCCTGATGCTGTTGGTAAATGCCGCTCTGCTGGCATCAAGGTAATTGGTTCCACAGATTCAACTGTCATTGTTGTTCACGAGAAGCCCTTTTCCTGCAGCTTCATATATTGAGCTTTTTTAGAGGGGATCTGCATGCCACATGTCTTCTCACATCACCACACAAACCCAAATGTCAACATATCGCCTCGCGGGGTGCGATCAATGATGGCTGATGGCTAAATAAAGGTCCTGAAAGCATTGCAGTAGTACTTTTTTTTATAAAATGCTCCACTCAGCTTTACCAGGTACGGCTATCTATGAAGAGGAAATTAGTGACAGCTTCAGGAATGAATTATGGTTCATACATTATGAGAATAAAGTCGTCAAATAAAATAAAGAATAAAAAAGAAATCAATTTTAAATGAGAAAATTAAAAATATGACAAGCCATAAAAGATGGACTCAATACACTACGATGGCAATTTGTAAAATATAGCTTTAGTAGATTAACCGCAAATTTCCATTAGATGTTAATCAACTGCAAATACACACAGAGCAGATGTTTTGTCAGAAAAGTAATAAGCTTGGTCACAGAAAGGTTAGATAACTTCCATCTGAGATTTAAAAAAATGATAATGAGCAGGACAACATATTCAAATTCGAAGCAGGCTGTGCAAATATGGGGAAAAGATGTCACACACTTCATTTTAGGTATAGTGGTTACCATGCTTCCTTGATAATGACTTTTTTTAAGGGTTTTTTAAGGTTGGCTTAAAACTAACTGGAGGCAAAAACAAGGAAGATGCTTCTGTTGATCAGGTGGGAAAATGGCTGCAGAGCTGAGACTAAAACTTTTGGCATATCTTGTGAAAGGTTTTCAGATGTGTTCTGTTGTCATCTCAGCTTTGTTTTGACTGAGGCATTCCCTGCCGGCTTGCTCGACATAATTATGGGAGAGAAGAACCCATGAAGGATATATCGCCAGTATCCTTTGTTTCAGGCCAAACCCAGTGCAGGTTTGGAGGGTGGACTCAGATGCTTCTTCGGAGGCTTTTGAAATAGGACAGTACTTGGTGCCGCTGTGAAGTATACTGTACAGTGTATGAATCTTCACTTCTAAGTATGCAAAACCTGAATACAGCACTCCAAAGTGGGCTGGATTTCTCACAAATTCTTAAAAAACAGCCGATTCTGGTTAATTGTCACACCTGCTTCTGATTTGTAATTAGTCCCTCTGTGTTTATGCGCCAGCTTTTCCTTTGTTCATTGTGTTTGTCGTGTTATTATTATCTTTTTTTTCATCCCTGTTGTTCATCTGACTAGTCAGTCAGTCTTTCAGTCATTTTCAGCCTTTGTTTAGTTTCCAGAACATCGTTTGATTAAATCGTCTACATCTAACATCCACTTCTGTGTCTCTCGGTATCAGCTGAGCACGGTTGAAAATCACAGCCGACGAACAGAAAAAAAAAGCATGTATTCATAAAAATAGAGACATTTAGATTGACCATGTGTGTCAAATGTTTGAACTAATATGAGAAACAGTTATATATTTTCTCATTAGCCTTAGAAGAAAATAAAGAATCTAATTAAACAAAAAAACAAAACAAATGTAACAGTACATATCTGATAAGAAGCATCTGCTGAGAACCAGTCCTGAACCTCAACGTGATTTTCCTTTCTTTATTTTTCTGTCAAATTTTCCAGATAGAGCAGCTTTAACTCTGATCCTGATGTAATTCTTCGCATTAATTCATTCATGAACATTTCTGTTAGACAAAGGCCAGGGCTTTGATTTGGCTGCTCTAATCATCCATTTTCTTTAATAACAACTTTTTCTCCTACAATTTTTCACTGGCGGCATGTCCCACTCTCCTCTTCACATTCAGCTCGTACAGCTCTGCTGAGCTTACCATGTGTGGATTTCGTGAACATAACCGTTGCAGTTTTAAAAAACTACAAGATGGGATTCAGATTCAGGAAAAACACCTAGCTATTATTTGATCTTAAACTGATCAAATAAAGACGTTTCAGGACATATTTATTGCTGAAATTTAAGGAATTCTGAAGCGTTGCATCTATTAGTCAACCTGTGATGGAAATCTTGTTTATGGGCAGAAAAATTAAGTTTCATGGGTATTCTCTGAATTATCATATTTTATGCAAGAGAACAAACACAACACAAGATTTTTCTTCTCAGTATATTGTTGAAATGAACCTTCAACTCTGTAATAGCGCCACTGTTTTCCAGTGTTCCCACACAACACATTGTGATGACTTACAGTATGTGTGTGTTGAGACCATAAGAGTGTCTTAGTATGCTGTGACACATGACACGGATGATGATACATTGGGGTTTGATGTGACGCACTTCAGTGATTAATGGGACTTCCTGTCTGTGGTCAGGTGATTATGGTAACCGGGGACCACCCAATCACAGCCAAGGCCATTGCTAAGGGAGTGGGCATCATCTCTGAGGGCAACGAGACGGTTGAAGACATCGCTGAGAGACTGAACATCCCCCTGAGCCAAGTTAACCCCAGGTGTGTTTGTGTGTGTATGTCAGAGCAGGTTATGGTTGTGTGCTGAAGCATCTAAGAGCAACTCGCTGTGAGATTGTGTGAGCAGCTGAGGGCGTGGGCAGCCATGTGTCTCCTGGATGTGTGTGCATGAAAGGTGATGTGGGAAGAAAGAGCTAGGCAATGTGTTTATTTCAGAAACAGACAGGAAATGCCTTTACACATGCAAGAAGGAGAAAAAAAACTCCTAAACAAACAAAGGACGAGATTTACTTGCCTCAGACTAAGAGAAAAACAAATGATATTGTTAAATCAACGATAAAAGGAGACTCAGAGGTGTACAGTAGGAATTAGTCATGCAAAGGAAGGAAAGAACAAAACAATTGCAGTATGTAAATAAGGATGCTTCCTCCTTGTTTCCACACAGCAAATGTGTACATTTCTAAGTTAACTGGCAGCCCATTAATTCCTCTGGGAATCACAGTGATGTCTCAGATGTTTGCTTAACTCCTTGCATTTTTTTTTTGCTGTGTTTTTTTTTCTTTTTTTTTTTTTTTCTTTTTAACAGAAGAGAACTTGCTGAGAGCAAATCAAAAACTGTAACTTTGGCAGAGGCAGACCATGTGTTCAAACAGATTAGCTTCCAAGCTAATGAGCTACCCGGTCACATTGATCCTCGGGTCGGCTGCCCAGCTGCCCCTGCAGGTACTGAGGTCCAGGAGGGAGCTCAGAAGGGACAGTTCTTTCTTTATTGCTGCTTTCCAACTGTGGATAATGTGCCGCTTCACTTACAGAGGCCCAGTCAATGTTCATTTTTTTTAAAACTCATCTCAAATCCCATTTTTATTATTTGGCTTTCAACCACAGCAAGACCTAATTTCTCAATCTGATCTCATTTGTTTAAAGTGGTCTTTTGTGCAGGATTTTAATTGTGCTTATGTTATGTTTTTAGACATGTCTAATGTTTTAATCTGTTTCATGTTTGTAATAGTTTATTAGCATTTACTTATATGAAGCACTTTGTTTCAGCTGCAACACATCTACATTACACACAAAGGACTTTGCATGCATTTTAACAATACATTTATTTAAAAAGGAGTATGAATGTAAAGGTTAAGAGCCCCTTACTGGTCCTTTTTCTGTCTGCTTATGCTTCAGGGAAATATTCAGAAGAATATGCCACACAACTCCATGAGGAAATGAGGGTTTTGTCAGAGAATATACTTGCTTTTTAACCTTACACTCACCTAGGCGAACGACACAGTCGCGCATGTTACCAGATTCACACGAAACAGAAATCCCAAATTAACAGGATGTAAACAACGGACATAAGGCCAATAAAGGAGGATAGCATTTAGTTGATAAGATCAAAGCTGTAAAAGCAACAGCATCGCCTTGCAGATGGTATTTATAAAGGATCTTCTATCGAGATTGTTGAATATCTGGTCACATACTACCTTTACCAATAACCTCTACACATTGCTGTTTGCAAACATGCAGTGCTGGCTCCAAGCAGGACACATGAATCAGCAATATTCTGTGACTTAGACTGGCTGATTTTAAGGAATCTCACAGTATACTGCAAAAACTCCAAATCTAACAAAGCACACTTTTCTCATTTCTAGTCAAAATATCTCATCATGCTTAAAATAAGACAGAATCACCCAAAAAGTAACATTTCAGTGAGATATAGAAACTGGTTTTAAGACAATAAGGGGGGAAATACGATTTCTGAGCATCACAAACTTATGATGAGACACAAAACTTCACAATACTAGTAAAATATAGCGAAGAACAAGTTTTTCCAGCTTTTTTCAGATATTGTACGGCTTGAATTTATTGTCTTATTCCAAGAAACGTTTTTTTTTCTTAGTTTTGGAGCAGCCTTTTTTCCAGTGTAAATAAGAAATGATGTTCTTATTTAGCTTCTTAGATCTGAAGTTTCGTCCTTCTTGCTCTTCCACCGCGTTGCAATGCCATATTACTACAATACAGCACAATGAACACAGTAATTACTGGCTGAAAACCAGACTTTTCAACTCAAACTCGCTGTTTCTGTAAAAAAGGGACATTCAGGTAGTTGCATGTTGATAGATATCAGCCTGGCACACTGGAACTTTAACACATAGAACAAGTAAATATAATGTACCTCATATATAACTGTGCTTGGTTACTTTATTTTTTATTGCATATGTGTGTTTTTTCACAGAGATGCCAAAGCGTGTGTGGTGCACGGCTCGGACTTAAAGGACATGAGCTCCGAGTACCTGGACGACCTGCTGAGGAACCACACTGAGATTGTTTTCGCTCGCACCTCTCCTCAGCAGAAGCTCATCATTGTGGAAGGCTGCCAGAGACAGGTCAATGGGTCAATGGTCAGGAGTGTGTGAATGGCCGGTTGGGCCTGTCGGACGGCATTCAGCTGAATTTCAATGTGTGTGCTTTCACGGCTGAATACGAGTGTGCACGTTTGCATTAAAGTCCTGATGAATGCGTCCGTTTCTGGCCAAGTGTGGACGTATGGCTGAATACAAGTGTGTGTGTTAGAGTAAACGTCTGTCATTTACTGCTGAATAAAGCTTTTGAGTGTGTTTTTGCGATGGTGCTCGATCTTTTTTTTTTGGTGCAGGTGGTTAAATGGATGAGCAGAGGATTTGGCGCTTGTGCATACAAGTCACGGCTATAGGCGGCCATTTCTGAATATACTGCTAAAAGGAAGTGTATCTCTCTAAAGTATATGATTAACTGGAAGTTACAAGCATATATCAAAGCCTACATGTTTCCCCTGAAGAGAAAATGATAAAACTAGATGTGCGTATGCACTTGTACATGTCGCCTATATATTGAGGTCATGCTGCAATTCACCCTGACTCACTCAGTCCGACGCTGTGTGACTGAATGATTGCTACTCAATTCCTCTTTTCATTTAATCTCCCCACAGCTACTTTGAAAAGACATCATTAAGACGGAGGGAGAGGGGGAAGAGCAAGAAGCAATGGGGAGGGGGGGGTAAAAAAAAGGGTCAATCA
>JAVQJG010185928.1:0-16748 GCA_036024015.1 Craterocephalus amniculus | reverse complement strand
GTAAACTAAAATGCCCTGAACTCGTACATATGCGTAATCAATGAGTCATTAATTGTAATGAAATTACCCCTTTTACCACATACTATACCACGTAGAAAACCATTTTTCTTAGAAAGATTAAAATAATATCAGGTATAGCTCCTTTAAAGAAAACTAATGAAATATAATTTTTTTTCTCTTCATCCAACACTTTGATGACCTTTTCAGTGTTTGCATGTCACAAACCGAAACTTCACAGCCCTCTTGTCTTGTTTTCTCCACTCCATATTGTGACATGCGTACAGGCAACACAACACACTGTCATGTGACTAATGTGTGGCTTTTTGCCACGTCATCTCTGCTAGTGTGTCTCATTCTTCAGGACAGATGTGGCCAGCATGTTCTGTATGCAGGCTGCAGCAGCTCCAGCTTCTGCCCAGTTCATCTTTGCTAACTTCCAGCTGCTTCAACCAGTTTTCTTCCTGCCACACCATTCAGCTGAGATCAGTGAGGTGCAAACAAAGCTCTTTCTCAGAGTAGTTTGCTCTGTTCACCAGCTTTTTCAGCTCCTTTAGCTTGGTGTTGCTACTGATGCACCATGACAAAAGGTGGAACTTTCACAACACCAAGCAGAAACAGCCCATCAGATCTTTGTGTTCCCACTCCTTGCAGAGATCGATTTTTACCATATAGCAACGAAACCTCTTGAATTGAAACACATTTCCTGTTCTTGTAGCTGCTCCCACTAAGAAGACTTCCAGATATCTTTTGAACATGTTGTACATCATACATGGTGACATGTTTTTACATCACTGACTTTAAATATTATTCTCATTTTGACATCGCCAAGTCCCGAGGCGTCAACCACCCTGCCGTCACCCTGCAGTCTCACACGCTGGGCTTTAGAAAATCGCTCGTAGTCTTAAATGTCTTCATCACTCATCATGTGTTTTGATGCTCCTGAGTCGATCAGCCAAGTAACCTCTCGTGGCCTTTTAGTTGAGTTTTCCTCTGCAGCATTGACGGCACCCTCAGACGAGTCCTCTGCATCTGTCGTGCTTAATGTGTCCCGCTTTCCTACACTTGGAACATCTTCAAGAGCTGTTTTTTTCAGCTCTCACTGCCTTAGAATTAGCTGCTTTTCTCCGTGGACAAGCACTGACATGGCTGATGCAGCACAACTGCATTTGCTCTTCATTTATTAATTCCTGCTGAACAAACATCCGTTTTTTTCATTGTAGCATCGTTTGGTGGCAAACTAGGAGGTTTACAATCTGGTAGTCCTCTTGATTTACAGCACCTGTTGCTGTTAGCTGATCAGTCCACTCTTTCGTTTGTTTTAAATGTTCATTTAAAGGTGGAAGATGTGTTCTAGGAACTTTTTTTTTCTATACTGCTTAAAATCCTCTTCACACCCCAATTGCAGCCAGTTAGTTTAATGTTCTAAGAAACATCAAATAAAATTTTCAGTTGCCTGTGGGATGGACAGGACTGAAATAATTTTCCCCCGCCCTTTCTCAACGATTGGGCGGTGATATGTCAATCAAACTCAAGCAGCATTTACTCCGCCCCCTCTGAACTTTCCTGTGCTCTGGAGTCAAGGCTTCAGAAGAAATCTGAAGAAGGTTTGGACTTCAGATTGTGTATTTTTGAAATGTACTTTGCTTGAACAGCTTTTCCAGGATCTCCTCCCCTGTAAGTTTTCACCTTACTTCATCTCATATCTAAAATATTTTTTTCCTCAGGTACAGTTTGTTTGCCAAGGCATTTCTCTAGTGTGTTCCGGTGTCAGGCAGCCTGTTATCAGGTGAAACTGGGGTGTACTAACATTTAACAGTGGACTGGAGAAAAGCCTTATCTGTCTTTCCTTGAATTTCCCTTGAGCATGAACGTCAGCATCTGCAGCGAGGACACCAGTTTCCATCACCATGCCCCACAATGCTTTAGCTTTCAGCGAATGTTCATCTGACTTTTCCATGTTGCTTCATCCTCTAATTTGCTCAGATTGTCAATAAGCAGCTGATTAAGCTTTTAGTTTGGAATCACTCAATATCACTTATCCAACATATAACTTGTGTACAAAGCTGTTCAGTGGTTTTTCTGGGCCCCTAACGTCATGTTTTTACTCAGAACACCAAAAACAGGAACTCGAGGCAGACAGAAGGTAGCAACATTGCACCCTTTTTCAACATTCAGTGTCAAATGACTGCATTACAACACGATTGTCATCCTAATATCACAATCATGTTATCCATAGGGCGATATTATTCCGTTTCTGTTTCTTCCAGGCCATGCGCACCTTGAGTTTGAGGGATTCAGTGTCATATGGACTTGGCACATACTCCGTGTGGACTCTTGCTCTGCCACAAAATTGTCTCGCCAACAATAGATCATCCTCCAGTCTGAAACTGCCTCTGTTACTGGAGCAGTCTGACCCACTGGTGACTCCACCTGGGGAACGACACACAAAGAGGAGGTCAGAACAGGCCACAAGCATTAATAATTTAGTTCTAATGCACATGTCTGTGAGACAACAGCACAATATGCTGATGTCCTTTCACTTTTCCAATTGTCAGCAGTTCATCTAAAGTGGAGTGTCAAGATATGTGGGCCTGCAAGCAAAGACTGCATAATTCATTGGGCTGTAGAGTAAAGAAAAAAGCTGGTTTGCTGCCAGAAGGTGCTTACTGGAGGAGCTTTGTCCGCTGTTGAGGCTGTAGAGGCTTTCCAGGGAGTTTCTGGACTGTCTTTGTCCTTCATTTGATGTCTTTCTACTGCCAGCCTCCCTCTTTGCTGCTTCATCTCTCTGCGTGTCTTCGCCCTGCAAAGTTTCCACATATTTAATTCTGCTTTATTTTCTGTGGTTGGATCTCTGTCATTTCTGTTTGTCTCCCACTACAAACCTTTTGGGACAAAAGAAAATGGCAACCAGGCAGAAAAGCTGAGTCATGGCATAGAACTGCTGTTTAATTCCTCATGTGAAGGAACAGCTTATATATACCAGCCTTTGTGAAGACACGCAGCTACTCTGGCAGTAATATATTTAATCCTGCAAGCACTGCCTTGCTTTTTATAGTCAAGACCCAAGAGGTTTGTGGGGAGTGTAATCCCGGGCTACCTGTGCTCAGCTTTCACCTTCCTGCTCCTGTACAGGTTCATACAGGCTGTACAGGCTTTACACGTAAACATGTGTAAAGAGTTTACTGCACACATCTCACAAAATAACATTAGCTAATGATGAAAATGCTGATACAAAGCATTGAAACGATACTTCTTGTCTCCGTTTTATATATTAATATATAAAACAGTTTTTTTAGGTTTCAATTAAACTTTAATAAAATAGTTTTTTTAAAGATCCCTAATGTATAGACATTTCACATCACATCTGATCTGGATATTGACTGTTTATTTGTCAATATTTGTTTATTGAAGTGTCATAGAATACTTTGTATTTTTGATACATTCAGAAATTTTTAAAAAGCTCCACATAAGTAAAACTTACAATAACAGATTTATTAAACAAATAATGCAACTGTAATATTTCCAGTTCACATTATGCTCACTGGGTTTTACAGCTCTGTTTAGTAA
Source organism: Craterocephalus amniculus (assembly GCA_036024015.1). Taxonomy (NCBI): domain Eukaryota; kingdom Metazoa; phylum Chordata; class Actinopteri; order Atheriniformes; family Atherinidae; genus Craterocephalus; species Craterocephalus amniculus. The sequence goes on along the minus strand of JAVQJG010185928.1, from coordinate 13,181 downwards.
TATTTTCTCATCTCGGTTAAATGCTTCCTGTTTTTTCTGGTACTTGTCCTGCTCCTTTTAATTAATATTCTCTTTTTCATGTTCAACATTACTGTCAACTGGATTTGTTTCACTTTGTTTTGTTTAGTCAAACCTGTTCTTATGTTCATCCCAGTCAGCTTTCTTTCCTTCAAGCGTTAGATCTTAGTTTTTGCTTTGTACTTCTTGCAATGAAAAAATGATTAAAGTTTATGCTTCCTCTTCACTTGCTGCATTTTGATGCAAAAACTGGAACCTCTAACTTTCACCATCATTTATTAGAAACAATACACTTATGCATTAAAATAACAGTAACTTTATTTTCTTCCAGTTCTTGAAACAAGTGTTTGGTGAGAATCATTTGAGATTCAGTCTGTAACTTTGCAGTTATTTCTATAATGGTAAAATTCTCCTGAAACCAACCACAGACTCAAATGTACTGTCATCAGTCCAGCAACCTGCCACACACAAGTTGTTAGTGCGGTCTCTTGAATCAGTTATTCATTAGATGAAAGTATAAAATCATTTACTTCTGAGGGGGTGTAAATCTAACTGACTTACAACAACAAAGTTGAGTAAGATGCTGTTATAGACTTACACCAGGTACTTACAATGTGGCTGGCTGCCTGACAGATTATAGTGTTTTATCTTCATGAATTACAATAATTACTGTAATGATAGCAGAATTAAACCATAACTTATTTATTTAATGTTGTATGGTGGGTTGCAAGCATACAGTAGATGGCAGAAGATTTCCAAACTGTCTATAATAGGGGGATTTATTTGGCTGATCCATTGAGTGGGCCATCTCTGGTTGTGTTTTAGACATTCATTTGTATCAAAAGGTCGGGTTCACCAGGGGGGTTGTTTTTGCTTGGGTTTTAAGTTATCATTATCCACTGTTTGTTTCTGTCTTAATTCCATGTATGGAACTAGTTTGGTTGCTCCACCTGAGCCTCCTCCATCATACCTCACTGTTTTGTTTGCTCTTTTTCTTTGGCCTGCTAAGTCCAGGTTAGTCAAAATGTTATTTTATCCTTTTGTCCAACATTCAGACCAAAAATGTAAGTTTTTAAAGTATTTTATTCTATTGTAAATTATAATATTTTGAGCATAATGGTGTCTTGTTCTAGTTTTATTCTGGGGCTTTTATGTTAAATGTCACATTGAGATGAATATTTTACTGCAATCACTGTTTTTCTGCAAAGTAGCCATTTGGACTCCAGTATATTTAATATCAGTTAACTTTTCAGGTGCACTAGTTATTATAATGCCATGGTGTATTTACAACGACATCATGCAGTTGGATACAGAATGAAAATGCTCTCTTTACTTTCCTTCTAAAGAAGAACCAGATTGTGAAGCAGAAAATAACCTGATGAGCAAAAAGGAAAAAATTAGATAGTTTGTAGTCTAATTGCTGGTGTGACCCACAGCTGTATGCTTCTAGAAGGATAAATAGACCATTACTGTCTGTCCAACATAGTGACAGAAATGAATCGTGACAGGCTAAAAAGGTTTAGGTTTAAAAGAATTAAACAAACAAACCTTAAAGGACGTATAAAAACAGTAGAAACAAATTAAAAAAAGAAGGGAAAGAAGGAAAAAGCAGAAGACAGTAGGTCTACTTTAAATTGTTATAAAGTTTGTGGGGTGTGTGACGTACGATGCGAGCTATCAGTGTTTTCTGTGGCGAGATCTCGACGTGCTTCCTGTGACTCTGCGATGAGATCAGGATTTCTGTCCTCTCCAGCTTCGGCTTGGTGGGTTCACAGTTCTGCTCTTGTTTGTGCTGCGGACAACAAAACACGCTGTAAAAAAAAGGAACCTGCCATAGTTTTTTGAAAACAAACAAGCTGAATTCCTAGAAAGACAAAGTTCCAGATTACAGAGATTGGACCTCTACTATCCTTATTCCATATAAGGCGAGTTCTGTGTGATGATATCAAATATCGCAACAGTTTGGATAACAGACAGATTAAAACGTTTTCTGGTGACAGATGGAAATGTTTGTGTTCCCCATGTGACCCACAAAGCATAAGCAGTTCTTCTTTATTCCTGTTTACGCCTTGATTTCTGAATTAGGTTAAACTCAATCTGCCATAAAACATGTGCATGCATTTTTCTCCAGAGTGGCCTATTTGCGCCTATAACTGCTCTTATGTAACACTTCCTTTATCCTCATAGTTTATATCTATACATTTTGCTTTCTTTTTATTTTTTTATTTTATGTTTTTTATCGCACACTGGTCTGAAATCTTAGATTTACCTTGTACTGGTTAGCTGTTAGCAGCAGCTGCTGACAACATCTGCTCTAACGACGGCTGGCTCATTTCCCAACATTGATCAGTGAGCGCATACAGTACGACATGAACTGAGCTGCTAGATGAGGAAATGTTAAAAACAACCAATACTCTTCCTAAAGATGAGATACACTCTTGTCTAGAACTAATTCTTAATAACAGTTTAATTCATCTTGGAGGACAAACATCTCTGAGGCGAGAAATATCATCATATTGTAAATGGATATTAAGCTACATTTTGGGGGCGGTGTCTCATATTTATTCTACAGAATAGTAAGATATTAAGGATGTCAAAGTTTACAGACTTGAAGAAGAAAATTTCTTTTCTTACTCCCCTTTAACCACTTTGTTTGGGATGATTGAATAAAATATAAAGCACAGGTCGTCCCATCAGTGCTGCTGCTGAGAACTCTGATCATGTAGAAACCTATAGCTTGATCATCGAAAACACAACCATTATTTCTTGTGTTTCTATTCCTTATAAGCTTGATTCTGTTTGGTTTTAAATATTTAAAAAAGGCAAGAAGTGTCTCTGCTCCCTTTTATAGGCTCCACTGGTTTGTATGACCTGGCAAAAAGCCGGTGGTGGCTGTTCTCTTCATCATTTATGAGCTGGTAAGAACTGTTTAAAGTTGGTTCCCCACTATGTGGCACTAATCGGATGCACAGTGCACCAACACAGAGCTTCTATTTGGCTATTTTTGGCTAAATTCGGCTCTGAGTACTGTTCGTTATATAAAGATTATGATAATAATTCCTGACAGCTGAGACCTTTTTAGTTGTTTATACTGAATAAATGTGTCCCGATACATAAAACATGATAGCTAAAAGAGGGTGGTCTTTCGTTTTTGATAAGGATCAATAATGGGTGAAAACCATTAAGATGGTTTGAAAAGTTGAAGTGAGATGCAGAGTTATTACATGAGCTGCTTTATAAACCTCCTCATCAGCTTGGCCTCCATCATGTGTTGTGTGGGCTGGCACGGCTGTGCTGACAGAGGATCATTTTGCTTGGACGGTTGCTCTGCAGAGGATCAGGCTTACTCTGGCACACCCTCCTTAACTACATCAAGTTGATGTACTGGAATGTGCAAAGTTTGGCACCCTGGTGCCATTACTGAGCTTTTATTCAGAGTGTTGAAGCCGTGAAGATTTAAAATGCTCTGCAGCAGTATCAGGTGGGGTTGCATGTCAAAGAAAATCCCACATAAATCTCAGGACTCAGGAGATTTTCTTACCAAACTGCCTGTATGAAAATAAGCTTTGTATTTGACTCTAACTGTTAGTGGTTTTAAAGTCTGACCAATGTATCGCATAGTTTGACTTTGGTGTAATTCTAGGACTCCACTTTCCCTTATTCTTTGTAAAGCTTTCAAGCTCCTGTATTCAGAACAAGCCCCTTTCACAACCTTATCCACACGAAGCTGTAGCACTTCAGGCTCCTCTTAGAACACCTTGTTCTCACTAAGCAAAGACAGTCACATATAATTGGTACCTACAGTTTAGAGGGCATTAGAGGGGTTAAAAGAGGCCATTAAAGAAGACACACTGTCAATTCTTTTTCTTTTTGGAAAATAATTTACCACAAAAAAGAAAAACAGTAAATAATTACAGCTGAACAGCGCTATAGGTTCCTCTAAGTCTTTAAAGTATGTTGAATGCTCCAAAGCACAGGTTAATGATGCTTTGGATGACTGGGAGCAGACTGCGGATGAGAATCACACATCACAGATCATTTAACCAGGACTTGAAGTCAGAAGTTTAACCGATCTTTACTGGAAACACAGGTACCGGTGCAGCTTCATGTTTGACAAAAAGTCATTGATCTTTTGTCAACACCCCCTTTCAAACAGCCTTTTCCAGACTTTTTCAGTAAAGCTGTGATGTAATAATAAAGGTGTGTCTTACTGTGTTTTGTGAGAAGTGCAGATCTGTGATGGAGCGGATCATATGTGGAAGACAAATGTCCGACTGCTTGCTGTCCAGCTCCCTTATCAGACTTTCAAAGCGGTCCCATTCTGAGGTCCGAGGCAGAGACAAGCTCCCGCCACACTCCCACCGCTCATGTCCAGTCTGCTGGCAGGTGTGGTAGAACGGAGTCCAGGACTGTGGGCAGTCAAACGGCCTCCAGTGGTGACTCCCGATCTTTGGGCTCCAGGCTGGTTCCACCTCTGGATCTTCGTGGATTTCGCTGTCGTGATGCTGCTGCAGTGGCTGGGGCGATGTTGCTGTTTTTGCAGACTTTTTCTCTGTCCTCCTCCCCAAGCTGATGCAGTTCAGCACTGCCTGGTTGTTTCTCACCACCTCTGCCAAACAATCTGCGGACAATCAGAGTCTGTTTCTGTAATCGGCCTCTACAGCACGGTTTCAAGACTAAAACAATCTCATTCATGGAAACTCACCATTTTTCTCATTTGTAATCTTCACTTTTTCGCAGTTGTTCTGATGCACTTTCTTTGCTTGAACAAAATTCTGTAATCTCTTTAGTCTTCCGGTTGTTTGTGTTTCTTCATCAGCTGCAGATCCATCATGCTACAAACAGAAAGAATAGATGCAATAAACCTGATACTCGAAACTAATTCAGAGAACATTGCTTCATAAGCAATTAAAAACAAAGTTGTTTTCTTAATGGAAGCAACAATGGTATCTTCGCTGCTTGAATATAATTATGAAATACACAATATCTTTGTAAAATGCTGCATTTGAACAGCATCATATCAATATCAACAAAGATATACTTATTTTTATTTTTTAACAAATAAAGTGTACATTTGCAGCAAAAAGAAATAACACTTAACTCTGATACCCGATCCAGCTAATTTAGCAATATCAGAGCTGATCTGGGTATCAGATCGATGCATCTCTGCTAAATAGCAACAAATACAGAAACTAGTGAAGTTGTCCAGAGAAAAGAACTAATCTGTTAGAAAGAAGTGATGTTTAGAAGTTTTCATTAACACTTGGATCACATAGCCTAAACGAATCAGTGTCATCTAATTGTCTGCTTTGTAGCACAGTCCGCTGAAAAAGGCCTTATTTCAGAAATATACCACGTTCAACAAGATAACTATGTACATATGCAAAGCAATGCAGCCACAGTGTGTTATTTAATAAGAGGGAACTTATGATGAAACTGGGGGTTCCAATATTACTGATATGGAAGACGGAGCTGAGAGAAAAGTATTCATGCTCTAAATATTACACATTAATTTCAGATTCATTTACACTCAGTTTTTGGAGAATGTGACCTTTTCCACCATCCTTCAACTATCTATGACTTCTGATGTTTCTCCTCCACTCTCATCTGTGTATGTTCAGGATTAAGAGTTGAAAGTAATTAATGCTTTACAGCTATCTATCTATCTATCTATCTATCTATCTATCTATCTATCTATCTATCTATCTATCTATCTATCTATCTATCTATCTATCTGTCTATCTATCTGTCTATCTATCTGTCTATCTATCTGTCTATCTGTCTGTCTGTCTGTCTGTCTGTCTGTCTGTCTGTCTGTCTGTATATATATATATATTGTATATATATGTATGTATAAAGTCAAAGGCATTATTTTTTAGATCCCCTTTGATTGGTCCAAAACTTCAAATTTGCAGTTTTCAAGCTTAAAAAAACCAAATCCTACATGTTCTCCTAGAGTCTATCCAAGGAGTTAGCAGGGAAGAGTCAGGTTGTACACCCCGGACAGGTCGACAATCCATTGGAAGACCAACAGTGTCATTACTCATGATTAAAATCTTAATTGTTACCAATCACGATTTAAAAAAATAAACCTGATGTGAGAAACTGATCTGAAAAACAACCACAATTTAATAACATACAATTTCAGATTTAGCAAATCAGTATTGTACATCTAAATTACTTTAGGGGCAAGTGATATGTATTTTGAGCGCCGCATATGACATATTATTAGGTGAAAGTGACTTGTTTTGGGCAGGCAGTCTAATTGTAGCTTGACTAAATGCAATATATTGCACTTAGCGTTTTTCTTAGTATTTCTGCTCATTTTAATGCTTAAAGCAAGCTAATCTAATTGTAAATATTATTTTCAAGCTAAAACCTTATAGATTGTTGGTCAAATTTATTGCCAGCAAGTTCAAAGGCATGATGGTGGGGTTGGTGAATACTATACTATGATTACAATTATAATTCTATATCAGAGAAACAAACAAACAAACAAAAAAACACAACTCCATTGGTTAAGGGGTGTATTTGTGGGTGTTGGGGTTCTAGCTGCAGGGCAATAGTCAAGATACTTTGTTAGATTTTAAAATAATGTGAGGTCATGGATATCAGGCCTTTAAAGCTTAGGTTTTTTGGCTTTTGGTGTCAAGCAAGAAATTAAAAAAAGAGACATTTTAGAAGCTGATGAAAGCTGGTTTGTAAGTGTTGCCTGTCTTTTATTGTTAACGTGAGATGATGACTACATTCAGTAGCTGTAAGATAAGGCAGTAAACACTAACGCAGTAACTCACTAATTCAAAGCAGCTTTCCTTGTCCACGGCCATTCCATAGAGAAATCATGTCAATTGAATAACTGCAAATCTTGCTGTTTAGTGCATAATGTTGAGGCATTTTATGTTACCACAGGCCTCCAAGCCACTATTAAATCTGGAGACTTTAATGCAACGGTGCAACGATGCTGTGCAAAGCATCAAAAACAAGGTGCCATGTTCTCAAACACAGAGGTAGGTTAAGTGGCAAGGAATGCCAAGAAACGACATTTCAGAGGACTCGTTGTTGTGCTGCATGCTTATGCCAGCAGAAATGGCTTAAATACACCCACATGAATATGCGATTTCAGTATGAAGACTTTGACAACAAAGGGCCCACTGCATCATTTTTGATGAGGCTAGATTGTCTGCATGTTTGTGTGGATGTAGGTGTGTGTATACATCTGCAGGTTTCTAAAATCCTGTCCTACTTCCATGTCTGATAATACCAAATTTAAGAAAAAAAATAGGAAGGTAGTTAGAATAGCTTCATTTTCCTATGATCTATGTAAACATTTCTACATGAACAGTAACTAATGACAAATATTCTTATTTGAAGGCCAAGCAATGGTTTTTACTTCTCCACAGGGCAAAGAAAAACATAAAGAGAAGTTATGGCACATTTTCTTTAATTAATTATTTCTTTCTTTCTTGAGAGTTGATACAGATTGATGGCTCTCTTCGTGGTTTAATAATATTTGACCCGTTTTTTAAGTAATTTATAAAAGCAATGGCAGTGTTGACAGCTTTTGGCAGATGTTTATACCCTACCCTAGAGCATCTAAAGAATAGTTAGTTCTACTGTAAAACATTTTATTATCATTTACAGCCAAACTGGAAATCATGACCTCCTTTATAAACCTCTTTGTGTGACTCTGTGAAAAGGGAAAAAAATTTCATTCCATGATTTCAGTGTATTTGTTAATGATCAGACCATTAATAAATAAAGGGGTTGTAGGAGTTTCCAAAAGTTGATATACTTTTAATTTAAATCACAAAAAAACTACAAACATGTATACACATTCTTTCCACAGGGTAATGTCCTTAATAATATCCCTTTACATCTTGTCCTGTATATGTGATAAACTGTTTAATTTTACTTATAATAAACCTTTTCTGTCTTCAAACAGAATTGCATTTGTCTTTCTCTTTTGCTTAAGATGCTTAAATCACTGAGTGAGTGACAATGTGCTGACTGTCAGTGACTGATATGGTCAATGTGATGGCAGCAGTGACAGTGGGGGATGAAGGTGACCCATAGGAATTTAGAAGAACCTGCATCATTAAATTCCTACTCCAGCACATGGCACAGCCACGGAATATAATGTGCTGAATGAGGAAACGTCTATGATTCCAATTCAAAGTGTTTCTGCCGACTGGTCTTATTCTCAGACAAAAATGTACAAAGTAGATAAACTTAAGTACTTTTATGATTGTTCTATGTTTCATGAAGTTTATTGATGGCATGCATCACCCTTTAGTGTTGTCATATCTACATTCATACTCCACTTTTACTTTCATTTGACACTTCACTTTCTCTCCAAAGCTTGGGTAAAATAGCTCTCCTTATGACTTAAGCAGAATCGACAATTAGCCTGCTAGCTGGAGCAGAGGTCTCTGCAGTAGGTCCCCTATGGTGCTGTACAGCAGATGAAGAGATTGAACCACCACCATCAACCATTGCCTGGCTTAGATTGGCTGCTGTAATTGGTTCCCTCTCTGTAACACTCACATTCCATCACACTTTATTAACGCCAGTCATCCAGTCAAAAGCTAATCTTTTATTCTGTTTTCCAATTATTGTAAAGTGGTGGGCTTTAAATGAGGAGGAGGAGATAATGAAATTAACTTCCTAACTTAGAGCAATTCTCTGTGGCACAATGATCAGATATTCTCTTGGTCTGGGAAATGTATGCAAATTTTATGCATCTATCATTAGTTATTACCATTGCAGCAACATAAAACACAGTTTTCTTGAACAATTAGGCTTAAAATGGTGCATTTTAATCAGCCAGGGGAGCCTTGCGTGCATAATAAAACTGGTGTAATTGAAAAGTCTGAACTTTTGACACTTCTTGAAGAAGTGTTTGACAGCAGTGGCAGTTTGTTTACACCCTGCTGCGCCGTGTTCACTTTCAAAGATTGTTTCAGTATACCTGAGAGCAGCCATGGGGAATACTCAAGGACCTTTCTTTTCTTTTTAAATTTCTTTTCTTTTCTTTTCTTTTCTTTTCTTTTCTTTTCTTTTCTTTTCTTTTCTTTTCTTTTCTTTTCTTTTCTTTTCTTTTCTTTTCTTTTCCTGCTTGACAATCACTTAGTCAAGCAGGATGACTTACACGCTGACAAACCACTCATCAGTAAGATATTGCATATAGAAGACATAAGTAAGAGGTAGGACTTTGAGATAGGAAGAAAAATGTTTTACTTTGCTCATTCTGAATTCAAATCATGTTAATAATGCATTTTAAAACATCACTTGCACTATGATGTTGAAATCAATGAAGAATTGGATCAAATCAAATATCAAGCTGAAACCTTAAATTAACTGATTGAGTAAGACTCAACAGAAAAAAGATCAGATTCAACATCAACAAGATCATTTGGGGTTTCAGACTGCAGCTTGAAACAGACCATCTGGAAATAATGTCTTTTGACAATGACAACTTTTTAAAAATACTCTGGTGTTTGTTTTTGAGTTTATAAAAAGCATGTTGCAATATTAAACAAACACCATTGTCAGTTTTAGCGCTGATTCAGTTTGTCTGTTTATTTCTCTCATGAACAACATCATACATATTCCAAAGTAACCAAAAACACTTCAGGGAAGGTTTTCTTGCCAGACAGGTTGCAGACAACAATTGATGGTAGCAGGAACTCTCCTGTTCAGAAAATTCATTTGACTTAGCTTGGCTAATGAATTTAACACTCAATAAGCACCCCCTTCTTCAGAAGGTCCGCAGCTCACTGGCCCCCCCAGATGAGCCACCATCTCCATCAGCCTCATCAGTCACCATGGGCAGCCTCTCCCCAAACGGGACCCCCTGATGCCCAGTAATGGCTATTTGATGACCCTCATAAAAGGAGTCAATGTATTGACGAAGCCCTTTGAGGACAGACCTAATTCATATGAGGATCAATTTAGCCAATTCATAAGAAAAGCACCAATGGACAAAGAAGAACCATACGTGTGTGTGTGGGAGGGATTGAGACTTCAAAACAAACACCACACCTGTGACCTCTCGGCTCTGTGTGCTCATGTTGACACACACAATTTGTTTTAATGATAGTCCGCCTTGTTGTTATTAAATAATTGAATCCTACCTAGATCAGTTTATCATGTAAAGGGCTGCGTGTTATATTATGCACATCACTGCTGTCTGTCATGAGTTGTGCTTTATGTCATCAATTTTTATGAGGGGGTTACAACCTGGCTGTCATGCTCTAAGTTTTACGAAGCTTGAGAAATCCCTGTAAAAAGATTAAGAAAAGTAGAAAAAACGAAATGTAGAAAAGTAAAGAAATACATTTGTTGGAGATAACAGCATTTGTAGCAGAGCAACAAATTAGTGCATCCAAATATAGCTAAAGATAAATGAAGCAGGAGGGCCTCATCAGATACCAACAGCTTTAACAAGAGTGTGCAGCAGCTTGGTGACTACAGGCCAAAAAATGTGTTTTGGGAGTTTGAAATAATATATATGTTTATATCTCAGTTAAATGCTGTAAATCTAAAACCAAACATAAATAAGACAAATTATTTTTGTCATGGCAAAAAAGGGCTGTGAAGTACAAGAAGCATCAGGTCTACAGTAATAAGGTGTGTAGCTGAGGTGATTCTCCAGATATTGCTCAGAATAATCAGTGCCTGGGTGAAGCCCTGCTGCCTTGGCCTCTGCTTATCTAATGAGACCCCATGCTCATGATTTCACAGCGTGCTTCAGCTCACCAGCCCACTTCTGCTCCGCCCAGGGAGAAGAAGAAGAAGACGAACAGGAGGAGCAGACGGGGGGGCAATGAATCCAAACACAGCCCCCTTCTTTCCCATCTCATTTGCATGAACAGAATCAGGAATGATGTCCACAGAGAGGCAGTCAGGAGGGAGAGCCCGAGAACAACAAAAAAAAAAGAAAAGAACAAAAAATTTGAGAGGAAAAGAGTACCTCCAGAATCATGTTTTTGCACTTCATCCTCAGGAAATGTGAAAAAGGTGAAAAGTAAAAACTAGCCACCAAAGAAGTGGGGGTGGTAGGTGACGTAACAGGAAACGCAGAAGAACGCCGAAAAGCAAAACAGAAAAATCCAAGGGAAGGGGCGGAGGAAATGAAGGAAGATAGGAGGTTTTTTTGAATGAAATCCAATGGCAGGTCCTGATGGTGAGGAGAGAAGCGAGTGGAGAGCCCCAGTGTCTGCAGCTCCAAAAGAGGATGTGATGAGACTGCATGTCTAATGAAGTAGAGTTCTTCTCTGACTCCACAGAGAACCAATCCTTTTCTTATTCCCATTCATCATTAATTCAACAACGCTGATAATTTCATTAGTTTTTTTTTCCCTTTGCATTTTCCAGGGCCTTTATCAATAAATGATGGACAAAGGACTAGGGGCTGCCCCTGCTTAGCTAAACACACTCTCTCTCTATTTCTCTTTTCCCATTTCTTTGCTTTCTAATGAGAAAATGTGGGTTAGTCTAATAAAAATCATGTGGACAGAACCACTCAAACTCAAACACACACATACTAAGGAATGAAAATCAAAAATTGGGCCCTTGCCCTAAGCTTTTAAGCACTCAGTATCTGTTTTTCACTTATTTCCAGGGTTAAAAATGAGCCATTTCACCTGGTTTTCACCAGAAAAGAAATTTTTAACATGTGACAGTAAAAAGGAAAAACAGAAAGAAAAAGCCAGATTAAAAAGAACACAAAAAAAGGGGAAACTAATGTCAATCCTGATTGTTGTCTAATTGTGAATGCTTCTAAACAGAAAAATAGTTTTATTCCTTTCTACACCTTGGTTCCAAGATGTTTTCAGTTGTTTTCAAGAAAGGAAAATAATATCATGAACTACAGCTTATTTTTTACTAATAGCATTATTTCCCTCAAAACATGTTTGCATCTCAATCACAGCAGGAATCTACTATGATGTTTTATTTTTTCTATTGACCAATGTTACTTTTTTTCCTTGATTATTCTTTCTCTCAGCCTTTTTCTTTTCCATGTTTTATATTGTATTATTGAGCCTTTTCTATGGACATCTGTTTATGGGCCTATCTGTTTGTCTTATAGACAAAGAAAAGAGTTTCAAGCATGATGCATTCACAAATGATTACCCAGCCCTGTTATTACTTGATGGATGTAGCATTTGTTGAGCTTAATTTCGTCTGCACCAAATTCCCTATACTTAGTGCTGATAATTATTTTAAAATCATACTCTAAATAAGACAGATGAGAGCCAGGAAATCTACTTTTCAGAGTCCACCCAAGTTTTGCTAGTCCATTGAATTTGAAATATTTTCTTTTTACTTGACAGCCGTGCAGCTGTTCCTCACTTAAAGGTTAATCATTAAAAAGGGCGAATCTACCATTGTAAATTATTAAAATATTCTAAATTCCATTTAAAACAGGCATTCCTAAACTTATTTACTTATAACTTATAAACTTATAAAAGGAATGTCTTCTTGAAGACACAAGACACAAAAAGCTAACACAATTTTGCCTGACTGTCAGCACCTGTGAAATTCATGTCAGTGTATTTTAGTCTTATTTGAACATTACTTGCAGATAAACTGTTACGAAAACAGAATAACAATACACAGGTCGAACTAAAATCACAGAGATTACATATTTTTTCTTCTTTTTTTTCAAATAGGAGAACGCAATGCAAGGCAGCAGCAGTCATTCAGGAACCATTCAACATAGAAGGGGTTTGCTCTCATTGACTCATTACTACTATAGGATTACCCCAACAATCTATTTCATTTTCTTCTCTAACACCTTTGTAAAACTACAAAGCATTTAATGGCAAATATTGCTGGAGATGGTGGACTGAATATTTACCAAATTTAAATAGTAGCTGATTGAAATAAATAAACACACACAGAGAGAGAGAGAGAGAGAGAGAGAGAGAGAGAGAGAGAGAGAGAGAGAGAGCATTCTGGGAGCACTCATCTTGGGATGTAACATATGGCACATGCTGTGACGTGGGGACCATCTCAGGTTAATAAACCAGTATCTGGCACACTAAAGTAGAGTCTGCCTTGGCAGGGTTGTAGTTACATAGAGAGCTTGGCCGAGTATGTATGTATATACACTAACAAGGATACAGACACATTCAAAACACACACACACACACACATGC